>CBVK0101256818.1:2821-17758 GCA_900067695.1 Picea abies
GTTTCTACATTTTAAAATAAATTTCCATCCTTAAAATCATCCCTGCTTCTGACATATTCATATTAAATAATCAGTTCATTAGAAATACCTTGTTGGAAGCTAAGGGTTTTTCATATAGTTTAGCCAATGAATCCATTAGATCTTCCATTGTATTTTATTTCAAAATATTGAAAGACATCGACGCTACCAGGCATTGTCTTATCATAGCGAGTGACTTTCTATGAAGAACCTCCCATTCTTCATCCTTCATATTCAACGGTTATTTTAATTTTCCACCCAATGCTAGGTAAATATCCTTCTGATATAAATAATCTTCCATCTACATCTTCCATAACTTGTAGTTTGGGCTACCAAATTTATCGACCTTAAACTTTCCATCTTCCACCATTGCTCCCACTCGAACCAGGAACCCTCTTTTCCTACGAGTTACTTTTCGCTCTGATATGAGTTGTTAGAAAAACAGGAGCATAGAGAAATAACATAAAATAAATGCAGACATAAAACACATAAAGTACATAATACAATAGAGAGACATATATGCATGGTTCACCTAGTGTGGGCTATGTTCACTAGAGAAATTGCCACGTCCTTCCTTTATTATTATCTAACAAATGAAGGAATATAATGTGCAACACACATGTTGTAACTTCCTCTTATTTCTCTCATAGTCTCCTCTCTCAGAATAAAATATTCACTCATGTACACAAGTGCAAAATAATTATGTCATAAAAGAGGGTTGTCTTCTGGGAAAAAAAACCTAAAATAACTTCTATCGTCAGATCTGCGACTTTATAATGAATGGTCGAGATTCACTATGAAATTACAATATTTTACAATGTAAATTTCCCAAAATGTTCTACCTGGGGGGGCTCCATAAAATGTTTAAACCCCCGTGGATCCCCCTATCTCCAAATGTGGGGGGGAAAGCCCCCCAACACCCCCCCATCATGAAATGGGGTCCAAATGCGGCTGAAACGAGACCTTTTAATCAATAAGATAATTAGGCTCCACAACCAACAATCACCCACTTGGATATTGATCACAACAACTCCAATGTCGTTGTCCCTGCTGGACTATGATCCACCTTGGACCTAGAAAAAATCTCATCTTCACCTTCATGATTGAAGGCCAATTTAAACTAAGAAAGAACTTAGTTTCTCCCTAGTACTACCTTTCTTAACATGTATGGAGGATTCTAGCTAGTATGTATCTATTCCAACTTCAATTCCCCATATTCGACAATGGATCATATGAAATGGTAACTCAGTTTCATATGCTTAGTATTAGAATGGAAGGATGAGTTCTTTGAAAGATGAATGGAAAAATGGGTATCACAGTAAAACCTGTTATTCTCTTGTTACTTTCCCAAATCCTCCTTAAACCTCTGTAACCAAATCATCTCTTTACTAACCTCTGTAGCAACAACATACTCTAGTATCTTTTTTGAAAGTGAAACAACCTTTTGTAGTTTTGAAACCCAACATACTTTTGTTCCAGCTACAGTAAAAAAGTATTGTGTGGTGTTCCTCCTGCTATATTTATCACTTGGCATATCTATATCAACATATCCCTGTAAAACAGTAGTACCTCTCAAATCATTAGGAATCCACTTTACTTCCTCCCAATGTTCTTTACTTGGATTGTTCATATACCTGGTCACAACTCCCATTACATGTACAATATTTGGTATTGCTCACACCATTGCATACATCAAACTGCCAACTGCTAATGAATAAGGGACCCTAAACATGTATTATATCTACTCTTGTGTCTTGGGACACATTTCCTTGTTTAATTTGAAATGGATGGCCAAAGGTGTACTAAAAAAAAATTCATTTTTCATTATAAAGCTCTCCAACACCTTCTCTATGTACTCACCCTGATACAATGTCAATTTGTGATCTTTCCTATCTCTTGATATTCTCATACCAAGGATTTTCTTTGCAGCACCCAAATCCTTCATTGCAAATGAATTATCTAATTTCATTTTGAGCACATTTATATCCTACATGGTAGACCCTGCAACAAGCATGTCATCTACATACAATAGAAAAATAATATGTCTTCCATTTTCCAGCCTCTTAAAATAAACACAGTGATAAAAATGACATCTACTATAACCTTTCTCTGTCATAAACCTATCAAAATTCAAATACCACTGCCTTGGAGCTTTCTTTAGGCCATAAAAGATTTTCTTCAATTTGCATACAAACTTTTCATTCCCTTTAACCTCATACCCCTCTAGCTACTGCATATAAATCTTTTCCTCCAAATCCCCATGGAGAAAAGAATATTTTACATATAACTGTTCAAGATGCAATTATTCTACTACCACAAGACTTAAAATAGTCCAATTGAAGTCATTTTAATAATGAGAGAAAATATTTCATCAAAATATATACCTTTATTTTGTGCAAACCCCATTACAACAAGTCTATCCTTGTATCACTTTTGCCTCCATTTTCTTCCTTCAACCTATAAACCCATTTATTCTGCAATGCTCTTTTTCCTACAAGCAATTAAAACAAGTCCCAAGTCTGGTTATTTACCAAGGAATCCATTTCCTTTTTCATTCCTTGCTCCCACTTCTTTTTAGTGTCTACTTTCATTCCCTCTTCATAACTTTCTGGTTAACCAGAGTCAGTCAACATTAAATAATAGGATTGTGGATGCATGATGAGTGATAATGTTCTCTACTAGGGTTTATGGTTTTAGTGCTCGACTCTCTACTCTCTTTTGCCGCCCCCGGCGAGGCAATCCATGATTTCAAATGAGGGAGGGTCACGAGGCGACTCCTACAGTCAAGCAATTGTGCAGGAAAATACAAGCGGGGGATTCTTCCGACCCTCTTTTGAACCACCACCGGACCAATGCGCACAAATCTTCTTTGAAGGTGCAACAAAAGGAAAATAAATGGAGATTGATAATGGACCAGTTCAAACGAAAACAACTCATCCTTGGGAACCTGGGAAGTGCATCCCTCAGGTACCATCAACATTGAAATATGTGATCAACATGCTTAGAATTGAGGAACATAAGCAATACATGAGGGACTATGTGTTGGTGGGAAAATTCCTAGGCCTCTGGCCCTCCAAACGTGAGCTCATCAAATGGATACACTACTAGTGGAAACCCAAAGGACACTATGACCTACAACTACTCTCAAAGAGATTATTAACCATCATATTCCACAACCTAGAAGATGAAAACCGCATATTCGATGGAGGACCATATTTTTTCAACTCAGTTGGCCTCTTTCTATGATTCTGGATGAAGAAATTTAGCCTGAAAAAAGAAGACTTTGCACATGTGCCGGTATGTATTTATCTATATTCCTTGCCATAGGAGTTCTAGTTAGAAGAGATCATGGTAGGCATAGGAAACAACATTGGGGCTTATGTCAAATCCTCTTAAGCAAGCAAGAAGAGAAGGTATGCATCCTATGCTCTTATTTGTGTCTACCTCAATATCTCAAAGCCCCTCCCATGCTCCATCTCCCTTGAATATCATGATGAATAATGGTATCAAACCATTGATTGTGAGCACATACCCTTTCGGTGTATAAAATTCCACGAACATGGGCATCTCTTCAAGGACTATCCTATTAATGCTATGGGAAAGGATGATAACCCTGAATCAAATAAATCAAGAGACGACTTGACCCATGTGGTCGGAAGGTGATGCCAGACCACTAGGAAAATGGTGACAATTGCGAACAAGGAACCAACCTCCAAAAATTCCTTTGATGTCCTTCAGCAAATTCCCGAAGATATGGATGAGCCACATATACCTACTCAAGAAACTGCAACTCACTGCAACACAAAAGGAACAACAACAAGCACCCTAGTTTTGGAACAAATCTATCCATATTCCTCCCATGGAGACGCATTTGACCCTGAAGAAGAAGATACTAAAATGGACCTAGATGAACACAACCTCATGGGAATAGACTTGGAGAATTTAGAACAAGCTTATCATTTCAATGGTAGTGAGTGCAAGAGGAGTCTCCTCGAAATCATATCGAGTCCTCCTAGTATGAGTTGGATCCCCAACAAGATATGCTACATCTTGAAGAGTAGTCTTGGCCAACTTAGGCCTCTTCTCTGGCTCTTCATCTTCATATGCATGCACTGACTCTGCATCTAACTGTATTGGATTAGTATCTGAATCATATCAACCCTATGATTCAGAACTCTCATCTAAAGAATAGTCGGCATGTGCATGGTCATCATCTCTGACAGGTGGAAGAACAAAAGTGTCTACATGCAGCTGTTGAGGTACATGCAAGATACTTTCCTTGAATCAGACACTAATCTCAATGATGATTCAGTCCGATGAGAGATCAATGAGTTTGTATCCCTTCACACTGTCGGGGTATCCAACAAAGATACACTATGTTCTATGTGGATCAAGTTCCTTCCTCTTCTCAGAGGGAATCCTTGCCCATGCATGAGAACCAAATATACAAAAGTGGGTCACTTTTGGTTCGAGGACACTCCAAGCCTTGTATGTAGTCTTATCCTTGAAAAATCTATGGGGAGATATGTTTTAGATGTAGGTTGCATAATTAATTGCTTCATTCCATAATCTCTGTGGAAGTGACTTTTCATGTAGCATGCAAGATGCCATCTCTTTCAGAGATATATTTTTCTGCTCAACAACTCTGTTTTGTTGTGGAGTATAGGGAACAATGTGTTGTAACTTAATCCCATCCTCAAGAAAAATATTTTGTATCTCATGGTTGACATACTCCCCCCCCATTATCTGTTTGGAGGGATTTGATCTTCTTTCATGACTATGTCTCAGCAAGTGCTTTGAAATCTTTGAGGTGTTGAAAGACCTCTGATTTTTGCCTGAGAAATAAATTCCATGTGAAGCGTGAGAAATCATCAACAAAAATGAGCACATAAATTTATTTATTGATTGATGGATGTGGAAAAGGACCCATTAGATCACTATAGATCAGAGCTAAAGGAAATAATGCCTTATGAGTCTTTCCTTTGTCAAATTTCTCTTGAGGGTGTTTTCCAAGAACACATCCCTCACAAATTCCTTTGGAGAAGTGGATGTTAGGTAGACCATCAAACATTCCCTTCTTGCTAAGAAGTTTCATATATATGAAATTTAAATTCCTGAACCTTTCATGTCAGATCCTACTTCTTTCATCAGCATGGGTAAGCATTAATGCATAATCTCATTCAATTAAATCATAAAATGCGTAGAGTCTAGATTGATGATTTACCTCACCAGTAGAAACCTTGAAATTTATTTGCATGTCATAGATATCCACATCATCGGGTGTGAATACAAGTCTCTTTCTAGTGTCGTATTTTGTAATTTGATACATGGAGAGAAGATGATAGAAAGTTTTGGAATATGTAACACATTCTTGACGCTTCCATTTGTGAGCTCAATTCTTCCTTTTCCAGTGACATCGATCTAAGAGTTATCTGACATCAAAATAAGAGGACCTTTTCATGCATCCAATGAAGAGTAGACTTATTTTTTGGCTTCCATGTAGTGTGATGCTCATGAATCTACAATCCAAGCATTGGGAGAGGATTTGATGGCAATCAAAGCATGACTAGAATTGTCTTTCTTGAGATTTTGATCTTCTGGCTTCTCCTTCTTGGAACCCTTGGGGATGTGATCTCCAAGTTTTTTTTGTTGAAGTATTTGGACCATTTGATATATATGTTTCTGCATACATGCATATTCTAGATGGAATCCTTTATGGAAGTAAGTGCATTTCTCCCCTTTTATTCCCTTTCCACCTTTGGATCTGGAGGCATCATTGAAGGGTTTTGAGTACCCTTCCTTCTTTGGATTTGCATGTGCCTTCCTTTTGTCTCTGTCTTTAGATTTCTGATTTTGGTGACTACTACCATCTTTCACAGCAAGTGCATGTGCCTTTGAGCTTTTGATTTTTCCCATATTGATGAGCTTGGTCTGCTCTTGTGTCAAAGACTCGATAAAGGCCTCAAGAGAGGGCATGTTCCAAGTAGATCTAGAGGTGAGCCTAACTGAATGAAATTTGTATAAAAACACTGAGTATTCCAAATTAAGTTTTGAAAGAATGGTAAGAGCCATTTGTTTCTCCTCCTTAAATTATCATCCCGCAAGCCTTGAGTTGCGCCAGCAAATCCTTATATTTGGTAAAGAAATCTTGGAGATTTTAGAAGGTTTTTGGATCCAAAATAAGAAATTATGCCTTGAGCATGTGTCCCCTCATCTTGTCCTATTTTCAAAAAATCCCTTCCATGGTGGTATAGGCTTCATTGGGGGTTTTAAAGGAGGATATGTGATAGAGTTGCTCATGAGAAATGAGACTGCAAATAGTTCCAAACGCTTCATCCATTCGATTCATATAATTGTAATTTTCAATGGCTGATGTGGTTTCGGTATCTATGCTCATGGTTAACCTGTATAATCCTCTAATTCAAAGATGCATTATCATTATTTCCTTCGATGCAAAGAAATTGTACGGTGTAAGAATGAATTCTTTTGGAAATTCCATTTTTCCCGCTGTCTTCAATCTTCGGTACCTACAAAAGAATCTGGTGTGCCATTTTCCTAGCAATTTGTCGGCTCTGATACCATGTAAATGTGAATTAACCTGCACAGATAAGATCTAGATAGAAAATGACATACACAGTTTGTAGAAAAATGATAGAAGAGAGAAACAAGAGAGTGAGAACAAAGAATTTTCATTATCCAAATGAATGAATTATAATTTACACATGATATACTCTGTATAACTCAACTAATGTGCACTAGAGGAGAACCAATGCACCATAGTGGTGGTATAGAGTGATTTGGACACACATCGGAAGTTATGGGAGTACACTGCCACCCAATCTTAGTTAAGTAGTCTTTCAATACTCGATTAACTGATTGAAACTGAGTGAAGTGAGGAGGAGATCAGGGAATCATGAGTAATGTGCTAGTCTTGTAATAATCCCAAGTACAATGCGAATTTTCTAGTGATGATCCCAATGTTGCATCTAGATTCCACTCAACTGATCAAACTAAAGTGTGAATTGAAGAGAATATTCTCCTAGAATGTAGGAAAAGGAATATTCTCTCAAAACTACAGGAGACTGAATAATGACTAATAAACATAGGGAAAACCTTAGGAAAAAGAACTCCTACATGTGTGTTAAGTATCTCCAACATGGATCCCATGGTATGATTAGTAATCATCAAAATTCTTGCTGCAATATTCACCTCCATTGTCTACTTTGAGACACTTCAACCTTTTTCTTCTCTTATTTTCAACCAAATATTTCCATTTCTTAAAAGTGTAAAAAACATCATATTTTTTTCAAATGCAATAAACCCAATTTTTCTAGTTGCATCATCAATCAAAGTAACATAATAATGAGATCCAAAAAGATATGATACCTGAGTTGGTCCCCATACATATGTATGCACTAGCTCTAACTTTTCACTCTTCTTTTCCTTTTTGACTATGAGAAATCTGACTCTTTTATGTTTTCCATAAACACAGTGCTCACAGAAATCCAAATCAATTTGTTTAATATATGGCAACAAATTAATTTTGTGAAGTATCTCCATCCCCTTCTCACTCATGTGTCCAAGCCTATGATTCCATAGTGTTGTATCCACTGCTGCAGAAGATAAAGAGATATAAGAGTCAACATTACAAGTACATAAATAAAATGTACCTAACTTCTCTCTTGTTTCCATTACCAGTGACCTTCCATTCCTTATCTGCAAATGTATATATACACCCTTCAATTTCCAACTTCCCTATTGAAATTATATTTCCCATCAGATATGGTATATGTCTCACCTCTTTCCGTAACCATATGTTTCAATTCTTTTACTTTATTTGTACCTTACCCATTCAAACAATTTGGCATGGTTCATCATCACCCAAATAAAGATGTCTAAAATCACCTTAAACATAATATTGGAAATATTTTCTATGGGGTGTGGCATGAAATGAAGCCCATGATATACTACCCAAGATTCAATAATATTATCTAAAGAAAGAATCAAAGCATATTTTAACACATCACTTGTTACATTTTCTTCTTGATTTTTATTTTGTTGTCCATCTCTTTGTTTCTTTGGAGATTTGCAGTCTTTCTTTAAATTTCCTTTCTTCCCACAATTCCAACACTATCTTTCATAGTCTGGATTTAGATCT
Source organism: Picea abies (assembly GCA_900067695.1). Classification (NCBI taxonomy): domain Eukaryota; kingdom Viridiplantae; phylum Streptophyta; class Pinopsida; order Pinales; family Pinaceae; genus Picea; species Picea abies. The sequence continues at coordinate 10,998 of CBVK0101256818.1, forward strand.
GCCCTTCCTATAATTATCATAGTTCCCTGAGCTATTTCCTCTATCTTTTTTAATTGCCATGTTGTCCACGGTCAATGTATTACCTGATGTCTCACTTGTTCTTTTCCATCGCATTTCCTCACTAAGGATAACACCAACAACATATTCAAATTTCAGAGTGTGAATTGGAGACAAAGTTACTTACAGCCATGACCAAGTCGTTCCAACTTTCTCATAATGAGCATAATATTATAATATCCCTAACCTCTTCGTCAAATTTCATTCCTACAGAACTTATCCGATTAGTAACTATATTGAATTCATTTAAATGGTCACCAACAGACCCTCCTTCTGACATATTCATATTAAATAATCAGTTCATTAGAAATACCTTGTTGGAAGCTGAGGGTTTTTCATATAGTTTAGCCAATGCATCCATGAGATCCTCCATTGTATTTTCTTTCAAAATATTGAAAGACATTGACGCTACCATGCATTGTTGTATCATAGCGACTGCCTTTCTATGAAGAACCTCCCATTCTTCATCCTTCCTATTCACCAATTATTTTTCTTTTCCACCCAATGGTAGATAAAGATCCTTCTGATATAAATAATCTTCCATATACATCTTCCATAATTGGTAGTTTCGGCTGTGAAATTTATCGACCTTAAACTTCAGTTTATCATCATAATAATCCAGATCCTCAAGATAGCATCACATCATGTCATATAAATTACCACATCATAATGAAGGAAACAGTTTATCATCATAATAATCCAGATCACTTGTAAGCAAGTGTCCTCAAAAAAAGTTTGGTAGTGCGCCAGAGCGGGATGTTACAAAATCATTGCATTGGGATACATGAAATCAGGAGATATTGAATATTTCTAAGTTGGAATCTATTCTATGTGCTTAAAGCTCACTCAGGCCTCTAAGGTATTTTTTTTTTCAAGTACTTCTTGTTGCTATAATAAAACAAATATACAACCACAAGGGATGCAACAAACCATAAACAAATCTCTAAATAAATCACAGTTCAACTGTAAAAAAATGCTAATAGTTTACCCCTATAGTCTACTAGTCTTAGTGCATCTTTTGGGTGGATTACTTGTGATTTTGGTGGCTGATTTTTCTTGTGTAACAACTTGTTTAGTACAACCATAAGGATGCAAATACATCTTTGCAATACTGATACTTCTTCGTGACTATTGACCAACACCGAGACGTGTCATAAAATCCATATTCCACATAGAAACTCGACCTATAGGGGAATCCATCTAATCATCTCACTTTCCATCTCACTTTCCCTTAGGGTCACGATGATTCCCCCTTGAGGTGATCACTTCACCTCTAAAGTGATGGGACTACCTATCTAAGGTGACAATGGGTAGGTGTTCTCTTAGTTGTCGCCATTTAATGGTTTGGGTTGAGATTTTCCCAACCTACAACTTGTACGATAACAAACCCAAAATAACAACACCTAGAAACATAAAATACAACACCAAAGGACCTCATCCATGTGCCTTGAATCAACCCTATGGAGGAAATAATTACTAAACAAACATGAGCAATCCTAAAGCACCTACTAACCTATAATCACAACACCGAGAATCACATTATGCAACAATAAGAATTCTAAAGCATGAACCACACACCCATTTTGAAATAAACAATGCAACCATAGACTATAGAGTCAACACAGTGCCAGGAATACTTGCAACCATTATAAGATCCAATACAAGAAACCTCTATGTAATTGGTGATGTAATGATAAAAGTAATATATGAACCAATAACTTCAATTCACACAAAAGAGTAAGCATTATATTCAATGGAGCCTCCTCAACTAAACGAGTCATTAAATGCTTATTTCCACCCTTCTCCACATCCATCCTAGCTCATACATGTGCCTTGCAACAACCCCTATGGAGAAAATGTCCAAACCAACATGAAAAACCACAAAGGACCAATGAACCCAGAATCACAACACCCAAAATCGCAACATCCAACACCAAGAATTAAAACCCATGAACCACACAACCAATGTGAAATGGACATCACAACCAGATAATAAGGAGCCCATGTAGATTTAAACATACTTACAACCATCATAGGAGTAGAAAACCTTTTTATCTTAATGGATAAGTGACAAGGCTACAACATATCCTTTTCTTGCCAATAGTAAGGTGGAAAATGATTTGATAAGAGGAAGCTAGGTGCAATGCAAACCCTTGTCCCCATACTTATCCACCATCATTCAATATCTTATAGGTGCCTTGCAACAACCCCTACAAATGGGGAAATAACCAAACCAACATGAGAAACCATAAATAATTGATGAGCATAGAATTACAACACCTAGAATGAGATCATGCATCACGAAGAATTCCAAACCATGAACCACAGAATCAATGTGAATTGCACACTGTAACCATAGACTAAGGATCCCATATAGAGACAAACATACTAGCAGCCATGGGAAGAGCCAATAGAAAGCTACAATGATGCCATCTCATTGGAGAGGTAATGATGCCCAACTTTGCCATGGAACATAGCTAAAAGGTAACTAACCTTCCTCCTTCCAACAAAGATTCCTACTCCCATCAAGAAACTACATTCACAAAGTCAATGGTTGTTGATCATGAGGTGATTACAATAATACCTATGTTGTCAACTAATAAATGGAAACTTGTTGATAAAAGAAAAAAATGTGTGAGAGTGCACCACGTAATCATTAATATGACATTATCTTTTTTAGTTTAATTTTTTTAATACGAAATGATGACGATGATGGAAATTCACTTCCCTTAAGACCAAGAAGGTGTATTAAAAAAATGGTATGAGACTAAATATTCTTCATAATATCATTAACATAGTAGAAATTAAAGTACCAAGTTCATTATCGTAATTAAGTTTTAAAACTGGGTAAAATTATATCGTATATGAAGGGTAGGGAAAGTTGAGACTATCCTTACTCATATTATAAAAATGGGTAAAATAATGTCTTATAATATTTAATAAGGGTACGCATGGTAAGTTGAGCCTATTCTAGCTCAACTTGAGCAATACACTCCATGAAAGTACATATAATCAAGATAACGAGGTAAGAGTGTTGGATTCGATTTTAAAATTGATGGTAGTACTGGAGTTGTTTTGTGCTTAAATTGCACTACTACAATATAGGGCTATAACATTATCATTAATGTCATTTCCTAGTGAATTATTTTTGGAAAAGTATCAAATTTTGATGACACAAAACTCGATGCTACAGGGGTTGTGGTGATTGCATCAACTATGCATTGTATTTTCAATGCACACTCTACAAGGTATCGTATTAATAATGAATAACATGACCTATAAATCTTTATTTTGTTGCGTTTGTTAGAAAAGAGGATCACAGAGCAATAACATAAAACGTATGTGGAAATAAAACACAGAAGATACACAATAAAATAGAGATACATATATACGTGGTTCAACCAATATGGGATACATCCACGAGAGAAATTGTGAGTCCTTCCTTTATTATTATCCAACAAATGAAGGGATACAACCTACAACACACCTGTTGTAACTTCCTCTTATTTTCTCACAGTCTCCTCTCTTAGAATACAATATTCACTCTCATACATTGTCACAATACAATTCCATCATAAATAAAAGAGGGTTTCCTTATAGAGCATAAACACCTTAACATAAATTCTACCGTTAGATCTGCAACCTAATGATGAACAATTCAGATTGACTACGAAATTACAATATTTTTCAAGGAAATTTTCCCAAAAAATTCTCTTCAGGGGCACTACCCCCAAAGCCCTATTAGGAAATGGGATCCAAACACTGCTTAAACAAGACCTTTGAATCAAGAAGATAATTAGGCTCCACAACCAACAATCCCCCACTTGGATATTGATCACAACAACTCCACTATTGTTGTGCCTGTTGGACTGTGATCCACCTTGGACCTAGAAAATTTCTCATCTTCACTTTCATGCTTGAAGGCCAATTGAAATTGAGTAGGAACTCAGTTTCTCCCTAGTTACTACCTTTCTTAACATGTATGGAGGATTCCTACTAGTATGTATCTTTTCCAACTTCAATTCTCCATATTCCATAATGGATCGTATGAAATGGTACCTGCATTGTATATGATTAGTCTTAGAATGGAAGGTTGAGTTCTTTGAAAGATGAATGGAACAATGGGTATCACAATACAACCTGTTATTCTCTTGTTGCTTTCCCATATCCTCCATAAACCTATGTAACCAAATCATCTATTTACTAACCTCTATATCAACAACATACTCTAGTATCTTTGATGAAATTCAAACAATGTTTTGCAGTTTCAAAACCCAACATACTGTTGTTCCAGCTACAGTAAAAACATACCATGTGGTGCTCCTCCTACTATATTTATCATGTGGCATATCTAAATCAACATATCCTTGTAGAACAATGTTTTCACCTCCAAAACATAATGCATGAGCAGTAGTACCTCTCAAATAATTAGGAATCCAATTTACTTCCTCCTAATGTTCTTTACATGGATTGTTCATATACTTGGTCACAAATCCCATTACATGTACAATACTTGGTCTTTCCCACACCATTGCATACATCAAACTGCCAACTGCTAATGAATAAGGAACCTTGGACATGTATTATATCTACTTTTGTGTCGTGTGACACATTTCCTTGTTTAATTTGAAATGGTTGGCCAAAGGTGCACTAACTAATTTTTCATTTTTCATTCTAAACCTCTCCAACACCTTCTCTATGTACTCACCCTGATACAATGTCAATTTGTGATCTTTCCTATCTCTTGATATTCTCATACCAAGGATTTTCTTTGCAGAACCCAAATCCTTCATCGCAAATGAATTATCTAATTTTCTTTTGAGCACATTTATATCATGCATGGTAGACCCTACAACAATCATGTCATCTACATAAAATAGAAAGATATTATGTCTTCCATTTTCTAGCCTCTTAAAATAAACATAGTGATAAAAATGACATCTATTATAACCTTTCTCTATCATAAACCTATCAAAATTCAAATACCATTGCCTTGGACCTTTCTTTAGGCCATGCAATATCTTCTTCAACTTTCATACCAAATTCCTTCCCTTTAACCTCATACCCCTCTAGCTACTGCATATAAATCTCTTCCTCCAAATCCCCATGGATAAAAGAAGATTTTACATCTAACTGTTCAATATGAAATTATTCTACTACCACAAGTCTTAAAATAGTCCAATTGAAGTCATTTTAACAAAAAGAGAAATTTCATCAAAATATATACCTTTATTTTGTGCAAACCCAGTTACAACAAGTCTGGCCTTGTACCGCTTTTGCCTCCATCTTCTTCCTTCAACCTGTAAACCCATTTATTCTGCAATGCTCTTTTTCCTGTAGGCAATTAAAACAAGTCCCAAGTCTAGTTATTTACCAAGGAATCCATTTCCTCTTCCATTCCTTTCTCCCAGTTCTTTTTAGTGTCTACTTTCATTACCTCTTAATAACTTTCTGGTTCACTAAAGTCAGTCAACATTAAATAATAGGATTTTGGATGCATGATGAGTGACAATGTTCTCTGCTAGGGTTTATGGTTTTATCACTCGGATCTCTGCTTTCTTCTGCCGCCCCTGGCGGGGCAAGCCATGATTCAAAATGAGGGAGGGCCACAAGGCACATCTTATAGTCAAGTAGTTGTGCAGGAGCATACAGGCAGGGGATTCTTCCAACCCTCCTTTGAACCACCACCATACCAATGCTCGCAAATATTCTTTGAAGGCACAACAAAAGGAAAAAAAATGGATATTGATAATGGACCAATTCAAATGAAAACAACTCATTCTTGGGAATCTGGGAAGTGCATCCCCCAGGCACCATCAACACCAAAATATGTGATCAGCACACCCAGAATCGAGGAACAGAAGCAATGCATGAGGGACTATGCACTGGTAGGAAAATTCCTAGGCCTCTGGCCCTCCAAATGTGAGCTCGTCAAATGGATACACTACTGGTGAAAACCCAAAGGACACTATGACCTACAACTAGGCTCAAAGGTATTCTTCACCATCATATTCCACAACCTATAAGATAAAAAATACATATTTGATGGAGGACCATATTTTTTCAACTCAGCTGGCCTCTTTCAGTGATTTTGGATGGAGAAATTTATCCCAAAAAAAGAAGACTTTGCACATGCGTCAGTATGGATTCATATATATTCCTTGCCATAGAAGTTCTAATTAAAAGAGATCCTGACAGGCATAGGAAACACCATTGTGGATTATGTCAAATCCTCTAAAGCATACAAGAAGAGAAGGTATACATCTTATGCTTGTATTTGTGTCTACCTCAATATCTCAAATCCCCTCCCAGGCTCCATCGCCCTTGAATATCATGATGAAGAATGGTCTCAAACCATTGATTATGAGCACATATCCTTTTAATGTATAAAATTCCATGAACATGGGCATCTCTTCAGGGACTATCCTATGAACATTATGGGAAAGGACAATAACCCTGAATCAAATAAATCAAGAGACGACTTCACCCTTGTGTCTGGAAGGCGACGCCAAACCGCTATGAAAATGATGCCAATTGCCAACAAGGAACCACCCTCCAACAACTCCTTTGATGTCCTTCAGCAAATTCCTGAAGATATGGACGAGCCACAAATACCTCCTCAAGAAAATGCAACTCACTACATCACAAAAAGCACAGCAACAAGAACCCCAATTTTGGAACAACTTCGTCCATACCCCCCCCCC
>CBVK0101256829.1:0-10884 GCA_900067695.1 Picea abies
CTCACGACTTTCCTTGCACAAATAGCAATTAACACTCCCGCCTACCATTTCGAGCTGTCTTTGCATTGTGTTGGGGAAGCTTGGGGCAATGGCTCTGTTCCTATTCTGTCAAACCCTATCGCCGAATTCCTTGTCGATTCCTTGCTGTTATCCATGGCCCCTGTAGTGAGAATTGAGCCTAACAGTGTCCAGACATTGTTATCATTTGATAATGCTCGAGAAGACTTAGAAAGGAATGGTTGGCGTCTCTTTGTTGAAAATTTCAAGGGTTTTAATTTAACAGTCGCTCAGGAATTTGTGATAACGTTCGATGGTTGCAGAGTTAAAATAGGAGACGTCCAGCTTGAGTTAAACCAAGATTTTATTAGCCAAGCCTCCGGTCTGCCAACCGTGGGACAAAAGTGGTTTAAAAACTCAAAGGTTGAAGAGGTTCCCTGGTCATCATTGTTCACCTCAAGGAAGATTACCAGCTGTGACAGAGGTATGCCCGTATCAACTCTAAAACCTAGATGGCACGATCTGTTAGCTATTTTCAAATAGTTCGTTACCTGTGAGGGTAGATATGGTTTGGTTTTCTTATATCACTTGTAGTTGCTCATGAGTTTTATCGATTTTCCCCTAAACATGCCCTATTTTCTCCTTCGAAGTCTATACAAAATGGCAAAGTGTTTTAAAAGGTAGAAATTTGATTCTAGCCTATTCCACCATTGTTTGATCAAGATTATTATTTTTCATTAGTTGAAATTAAACAGTGATTATTGGGATGCCTTCTTGTTAAGAAATGGTTTTGCTAGCAATGAAATAGGACAAGTTGACAAGTCTATCGTCCCAGAAACCCTCGTCGAGCCTACCATCCCTCCTCCTTCACTCTTGCCCTGTGATCCTATTTCTAATGTGGAACCCTTGACCTATCTGGACACTACCCAACCCGATACTCTACCAGATTCGTATCCCAAAGGTGGTGTTAAGTCTGTTAAAAAATCTGCAAAGAAAAAGTGTAAAGGCAATGTTGATATCAATTATAAAAGTAAAAAAGAAGCACATTGGGTTTCACGATGTGCCCGAAATAAACCTAAGCCCTGTGTAGACCAAAACGCAATTGTGTTAAGCGAGGATTCTGATTTGGAAATTGAAAGGTTTCTAACTGAAGAATATCCATATTCGTATGGACTTTACTCTGGTAAACCCTATTATTATGTTACAAACCTTCCACCGTGTCTTAAAGACAACCCCGATTTCCCTGGAATCAAACTCAATAGTGAACCTACAGGTCAAATGGAAAATTCCCCACCTATTAATACCATCATTGCTAATACAAGTCTATTCAGCCGCAATGTAACGAATGTCATTCATGGCTCCATAGGTATTACAGAGACATGCCTTTACTTCAGTCTTGGATCAAATCCTTGGAAGATCAGGTGAATTTACTAATGAAAGAGAATGGAAGACTACAATCCGTAGCCCAAACCAAAGATAAACGACAAAAAACCATAGGGTCTATTGTTTTTAAGAACGTGGAAGCAGCGACTTCCATTGTGAATTCAAAGATTTCTTGATTAAGTCGAATCCCTTAATCTAAGGTATGATTGTTAAAATATAAGTTTAGGAGGATTCTGTCCTTTTTAAATTAGAATACATTATTTGTTTGTGCAGATTACCTCTAGTCTGTTTTGATTGATTCAATAAAATACGATTCTAGTTACAAGAATTCGAATTATTTGTTTAAATAACTAAAAATGCATCTGAAATCTTTTATGTTTGTGTGTTTTCAGGAACCTACGATTTCTACAGGAGATTTGAACCACTGGTGGCATCTCTCAGCATGTTTTTTTTATGTTATTTTAGAATAGGCTATTAGTTATGATATCAAGTAGAATCTGGGAGGTTGCATCCTCCACTTTTTTGGGGACAAATCAGATGATTTCCACAAGAAACGTTTTGATTCTATGAACTTTATAAATGTATTGTTTTGTAAACTAAGGACCAGCGCTGCCTGGGAGCAGAAACTATGGATTTATGATTGACAGACTTGAATGGAAGTGGATATTGGACGGATATAGAAATCAACCTTCCCTCTACAGCCCATTTTAGTAGACTTCCCTTTTCAGAAGTGGGGTCTTGATATTATAGGCCCGATTAATCCGCCATCCTCACAACAGCATAAGTTTATCATAACAGCCACGGATTACTTCACCAGGTGGTCCGAAGCTGCCCCATTAAAAGATGCAAATACCAGTCAGGTAATAGCCTTTTTGAATTAAAATATTATTACTCATTTTGGTATCCATGACTGCCTGGTATTTGATAACGCTTCCTATTTTTCATCTCTTGAGATGAGTGATTTCTCTCTAGAAAAAGGAATTAAACTAAAATATTCTGCTAGCTATTACCCTCAAGGCAATGGATTGGCAGAATCAACTAATAAAAATCTGATCAAAATTATCAAGAGAACGGTCTCTGAAAACCATAAAAATTGGCATAATGCACTGTTAAACGCAATCTAGGCTGATAGAGTGACTCCAAAAACTGTTGTGGGTAACTCACCTTTCTTTCTTGTTTACGGCAAAGAGGCAATTCTACCACCACATATTCTCCTACCCTCTCTGTAGCTATCAAAAAAAATACAAGAAGAGGACTGTCCCCCTTTGGAGAATCGAATTAATGCTTTGTTAAAATTAGAAGAAGTGAGGGCTCAAGCAAAACGGAAATTGGATCAACATCAACTCGTGGTTAAAATCTAGTTTGATTCCAATTCTGCCTCTAACAGAAATTTTGAGGTAGGTGACCTTGTCCTAAAATGGGACAAACCGCATGAAGAAAAAGGAGAGCATACAAAGTTTAAGAACTTGTGGCGAGGACCATTCTTGATTGCTAAGAAACTGGGTCCCGAGTCCTTCCGATTACAGAATTTAGAGGGACAGCCAGACACCTATCCGTTGAATGGCCAAGCTCTAAAAAGGTATTTCACCGGATGACACTCCCATGTACACTGTGTAAATATTTTTGTTTTGCTTGCTTTTTGTTTTTCTTTTCTGTTTTGCTTTGATTCTTCCCTTATGCTTACCAGTTTTTATTTTGAAACACACATACCTACATCATGAACTGTTTCAGACAAAGAGAACAAAAAAATTTCTCCTCTGAAATGACTACTGAAGATTGTTAAAACATCAATTATGATATTTTTTCTGAAGTTTGCAGCCATGTTAAAGAAAGCTTGTGGTTTGAAAAGCATTTCTTGATTTCAATCTGTAACTGAAGATTTTCATGATCATTCATAAAAATTTCTTCTTACGATGTCCATGTTCCTTAAGAGAACAACTCAGAGATGTCTCCCCGCCTTCGAAGGTCATTTTATTAACAAACTATCTCTAGACCTTAATGAAGGACAGTTAAAAAAATTATTCAAGGTCTTTAATTTATTAGAATATGTCCAAAAATCAGGATTTTCAGTGTCACCCCGCTCTATTAAATATCTTTAAAACTAAATAATTCTTCAGAGAGTTGTGGGAAGTGCTTGTAAACCCGCTAGGATACTAAACAGGTTTGCTGACAGTGGGTAAATGCATGCATGATGCCAAGATAACTTCGTTGGGGTACTGAACAGGCTCGCTGGCAGCGAAGCAATGTCAGGTATATGAAAATTCTTAGATATGAAATCTTTTGACCTTAAATGTCCTTCATTCTGATATGGAACTTCTTGGCAGGATACAGATATCAGAGTGGGTTAAATGGCATCCCTGTCGAGGCTATGGACACCTACTGGCAGCAGCGGCTCTATCAACAGTATTGAAGATTTTAACTTTAACATCGTGAATCTCTTTTGTCAAGATTGTCATCAGTTTTCGTCTTTTAAAATAACAAGCAATATGAAACTGGAATGTTTTATGATTGATAATGATGCTCAAATAGTTTCTTAGTTTTTTTCAATTTAAAGTTTTTCTTATTATCCTAATCTAGAATTGTTCGTTTGGCAGAGATAACTGCTTCTACCAGTGTGTCACCATTGTTGGCAGCCATATTAATCTCTATTTTTACAAGCTGCCTACATAGGGTTTTTAAATTCTCGTCACTCGTCACAATCTTTTTCATTAAATAACGCTTGTTACTCGTCGCTTTCTGCGTACCTACTTTTCAATTTCATACTCACAGCTGGAATGCATGTTTGATTTCATCAAAGGGTTAATGTTCATATGGTTTATCGTTGATTTGTCTTATTTTGTCATGAACATGGTTGTTTTCATGGTTATAACCCCTTGGTCTCGAGCACACCTTGGTTACATATGTATTAAACCACCACCCATTTAGCATTCGACTAATGTTAATGGGGTTTTTGACTTATAAAATCTTTGATTCAATTGTTTATTTGACATATTGATTTTATTAAATCGTGGATATGCATATGATGGTTTTCAACTGTTATGATTTATGTGTGTACCATTAGGCCGAGGTGTCAATCCAAGTATAGCGTGATATTATGTTGTATAGCGTGATATTATGTTTTTGCATGGCCTCACGACTTTCCTTGCACACATAGCAATTAACACTCCCGCCTACCATTTCGAGCTGTCTTTGCATTGTGTTGGGGAAGCTTGGGGCAATGGCTTTGTTCCTATTCTGTCAAACCCTATCGCCGAATCCCTTGTCGATTCCTTGTTGTTAGCCATGGCCCCTGTAGTGAGAATTGATCCTAATGGTGTCCAGACATTGTTATCGTTTGATAATGCCCGAGAAGACTTAGAAAGGAATGGCTGGCATCTCTTTGTTGAAAAGTTCGAGGGTTTTAATTTAACAGTCGCTCAGGAATTTGCGTTAACGTTCGATGGTTGCAGAGCTAAAATAGGAGACGTCTAGCTTGAGTTAAACCAAGATTTTATTAGCCAAGCCACCGGTCTACCAGCCGTGGGACAAAAGTGGTTTAAAAACTCAAAGGTTGAAGAGGTTCCCTGGTCATCGTTGTTCACCTCAAGGAAGATTACCAGCTGTGACAGAGGTATGCATGTATCAGCTCTAAAACCTAGATGGCACGATCTGTTAGCTATTGTCAAACAGTTTGTTACCTGTGAGGGTAGATATGGTTTGGTTTTCTTATATCACTTGCAGTTGCTCATGAGTTTTATCGATTTTCCCCTAAACATGCCCTATTTTCTCCTTCGAAGTCTATACAAAATGGCAAAGCGTTTTAAAAGGCAGAAATCTGATTCTAGCCTGTTCCACCATTGTTTGATCAAGATTATTATTTTTCATCAGTTGAAATTAAACGGTGATTGTTGGGATGCCTTCTTGTTAAGAAATGGTTTTGCTAGCAGTGAAATAGGACAGGTTGACAATTCTGTCATCATAGAAACCCTCGTCGAGCCTACCATCCCTCCTCCTTCACTCTTGCCCTGTGATCCTATTTCTAATGTGGAACCCTCAACCTATCCGGACACTACCCAACCCAATACTCTACCAGATTCGTATCCCAAAGGGGGTGTTAAGTCTGTTAAAAAATCCGCAAAGAAAAAGTGTAAAGGAAATGTTGATATCAATTATAAAAGTAAAAAATCTGCACATTGGGTTTCACGATGTGCCCGAAATAAACCTAAGCCCTGTGCAGACCAGCACACAATTGTGTTAAGCGAGGATTCCAATTCAAAAATTGAAAGGTTTCTAACTGAAGAATATCCATATTCGTATGGACTTTGCTCTAGTAAACCCTATGATTATGTTACAAACCTTCCACCGTGTCTTAAAGACAACCCCGATTTCCCTGGAATCAAACTCAATAGTGAACCTACAGGTCAGATGGAAAATTCCCCACTTGTTAATACCATCACTGCTAATACACAGTCTATTCAACGGCAATGTAACGAATGTCAGTCATGGCTCGATAGGTATTACAGAGACGTGCCTTTACTTTAGTCTCGAATCAAATCCTTGGAAGATCAAGTGAATTTTCTAATGAAAGAGAATGGAAGACTACAATCCGTAGCCCAAAACAAAGATAAACGACGAAAAACCACAGGGTCTATTATTTTTAAGAATGTGGAAGCAGCGACTGCCATTGTGAATTCAAAGATTTCTTGATTAAGTCCAATCCCTTAATCTGAGGTATGATTGTTAAAATATAAGTTTAGGAGGATTCTGTCCTTTTTAAATTAGAATACATGATTTGTTTGTGCAGATTACCTCTAGTCTATTTTGATTGATTCAATAAAATATGATTCTAGTTATAATTATAACTAGCTACAGAATCGTGAGATTCTGTAGGTAGTTACAAGAATTTGAGTTATTTGTTTGAATAACTAAAAATGCATCTGAAATCTTTTATTTTTGTGTGTTTTTAGGAACCTACGATTTCTACAGGAGATTTGAAACACTGGTGGCATCTCTCAACATGTATTTTTTATGTTGTTTTAGAATAGGATGTTAGTTCTAATATCAAGTAGAATCTAGGAGGTTGCATCCCCCACTTTTTTTGGGACAAATCAGATGATTTCCACAGGAAACGTTTTGATCCTATGACCTTTATAAATGTATTGTTTTGTAAACTAAGGACCATCACTGCCTAGGAGAAGAAACTATGGATTTATGATTGACAGACTTGAATGGAAGTGGATATTGGTACAGCTTTAGCTTCGATATATCGTATTTTTATTCAAGTTTTGGTCATTTTGATTTGTAATTAAATTGTGACTACTTTAGATATCATGGTTTATTACAGATTGATGTGATGAAATTTACATGATATCCATGTTTTATGTCCCTCATATTATATACAGCAATTACTCTATTCAAATTTGATGATTAGAAGATTAATCTTCTTTATTCAATGAGCAGTTATATACAAATTTTTATAGCTAGATTTATCTTAATGTGACCATTTGTAAAATCATAAAATTGTTGTCAGTACTTCTCTTATATGTTCTGTCATTAGCATTCAATCATTACTTCTTTGCATTTATGAGAAGAATTTGGAAAATCTGTTGTGGTTTACTCCATCAAACAGCGAAATTGGATACTGTACACAGGACAAATAGGAGATGTGATTACAGGTCAGTTTGTTAGTTTTATTTTATTAGTTTAATTGATATAGAAAGTTCCTGTAATCTAAACACATTCTACTATTCCCCTCTGTTTTCAATTAGACAGTTACCTATTTCGTTTCTTGTTTATAAAAGTTATAAAAAATCAAAAAGACTAAATGATAGTTTTGCTGTCATAAATCAATCCATATTTGAGTTTCGTAGATTTAGATTAAAATTTGCATTTTGTAAATATTACACATATATTAGAGATATGATCCTATAGATATATCGTAGAGCTATTTTATAAATATTAGTTAGTGAACTGTAAGTATATTGTAGATTTGTATATAGTTTCCAGTGAGTGTTTTTTATTAAGTTATCTTCTTTAGTTTTGTTTTTCACTTTCTTAGGACTTAGATCGGCTAACGGAGCCGCTAAACCTGTTAGAGTGGATTAATCCAAACAGATTGGGTTAAGTAAAAAACCCCGGACTGGATTCACTCCTCCAGTTGACGAGTGGTCAATTTCGCCCGTCAACATACCCCTGGGGCATTTGTCAGTCCAAACGATAAGCTCATAATATCCAAACCTCATCTTCAATGCAGTCTTAGGAATGTCTTCCTCTTTGATTTGTAACTGGTGATATCATGATCTCAAGTAGATCTTTAAAACACAGTCATGCCTTTCATTTGATCAAAAAAATCATCTATTCTTGGCAATGGATATTGGTTCTTGATCATTGCCTTGTTTAATTGACGGTAATCGATACAGAGTCTCCACAACCCATCCTTATTTATTATGAAAATAACAGGTGCTCCCCAAGGTGACACACTTGGATGTATAATTCCTAGGTCCAACAACTATTTCAGTTTCATTTTCAAATCTTGTAGCACATGGGTCGACATCCGATAATGTGTTCTTCCTATCGGTTCAGTTCCAGGTTTTAATTCGATGATAAATTCCAACTCTCTTTCAGGTGGCAAACCTGGTAACTCTTCTAGGAACACATCCGCAAACTCTCGTACTACCTGAAGGTTTTCTAGTCCTTCTACCACACCCTTGTTGTTCAACGCTAATATTGCATATAGCTTGCATCCTTTGTGCCTTCTCCTTAGTAGATGTAGGGAAGAAATGAACCTTAAGGAAACTCCCTGATTTCTGCCTACAATAACTCATCTTTGTCCCTCATCATCGGTCAAAATCAATTGTTTTGTCTTATAGTTGAGTATCGCATCATGCGCTTCCACCGAGTCCATACCAATCATGACATCATCAAATCCTAATATCGTGATGTACAAGTTGGCCTTCGTTAAAAAATATCCCAGGTTAAGGCTACAGTCTGTAACCTTTCCTCCAACCTTCTACTTGGCACCCAAAGCAATTTCCACATAGCTAAACTAGTCTTATTCAACTGCCTTTACATTAATTCTTTTTAGAGTTGCACTAGAAATAAATCTCTCTGTAGCACCGGGAACTATAAAAATACTAAATTTGTGGTTATCGATGGTACCTAACATCTTAAGAACAGTAGGTTGATGATCGTCCTAGCAGTTATTCACCGCAACATGAATCTGGTGGGCCTTTCCCAAATCTCCAACTGTAGTGTGTCTAGCTGACCCGGCTGCTCTTTCCCTCTCAACCAAACAATCTTGTTGGTAATGTACCTCTCCACATGTCAAACATCTAGTCTTTGGCCCAGTACTCCTAGTCCCCGAAGTAGAATTTTTCGGCCTACCAACCTGTAACCCTGGCTTGTTCTGTTGAACAAGCCTAACCTGCTGCTACTACAGATGACATTATTGTTGGTGTTGTGGTACTCTGTAGGGAGTCCACTTTTGAGGATCCAGTCTTCGTGGCATCATAAACATCGATCATCTTGGCGTGTCTCAATACCTTGATGAATATCTAGCTAGTGTTTGATGCTATTGCGCACTAGATGTCACCTGTCTCTTCGATCTTGCAGGAATCCTTCCCCGACCCCTGCTGGCCAGCTCTTCCTATACTATGAGGGCCTTCTGGACTACGTCGTGCAACGTCTGTGGCATTACGATCATCACCTTTTCACGGATGTTGAAGTTAAGGCCAAACACAAAATTTTTTACCTTCAACTTCTCTGTGCTCAGATGTGGAGAATACCTAAGTAGATCGATGAATCGAGCCTCATACTATGGTACCATACAACCACCCTATCATAAGGTGTTGAACTCATTGAGTTGGTGCTCAATGACTTCCTCTGATAAATACCTCTATCGGAACCTCTCCTCTAATAGGTCCCATGACACGTCTTCGACAACCATGTTTAGTTATGGTAGGAGCATATTCCACCATAGAAGAGCGCTCCCCTTCAGTTGAAAGACCGCCATCTGGACTTTCATGTTGGAGGTGTAGTCGTGAAGTGCGAAGAACATATCCATGTTCTCCAACCATGCCTCGGTGATGGAGTTGTCCATGGCACCCATGAAATCGAGAAACTTGACCTTCTTGAGTTCCTTGTGAATGCTACCAGTACCATCTAGGGTGCGTTGTGGACCCTCAGGGGGTACAGGCACCCTGGCCTCATCTCTATCTAGTCGGTTAATAAAGGCCTCTGACATCCTCTAGAAGGACCTCATAACCCCAACGACATCCCCTACAACAATCTACTCCTCCTTAATGACTTGTTCTTCTCCTTGGGGGTTAGACCCCTCCAGCGTGGATGCTACTGGAGGTGTCGCACCTCCTCCCCTAGCACCATGTCATCTACCTCCATGACATCCTCTAACCAAGATTACCTATAGAGACACAATTAAATGTAATTAGCGATAAATTATTAATCCATCATTTAATACAGGGGAAGGCATAATGATCCCAAGTCGTGGGGTTGAACCTGGCTCTGATACCATATGTAATTACCCCTCTGTTACGATGAAGAATAGCAATGTACAAAGGTAAATATTTATATTTTAAGTATTAGGAAATTAGCGTCTACACATAATTCATAGAAGCACATAATCAAACAACATCATAATCAAAATCATTACAAGTGACTCGTAATTGTAATCAATAATGATGCAACCAACACATCATAATAAATGATATCGACACCTGAAAAACGCATAAACATAAATAGCAATGCAGTTCAACCATGAAAATCAACTAAAGCAATTTATAAACAATGATCAACCAGATATTGAATATTAAAATGACTACCCGCCCAACCTACCCTGCAAGGTTAGGACCTCTAGGACTCATAAGAAACGCTTAAGCCCAGGATTCATCAAATTGATTTTGACCACTTAAGGTCTTAGAGATGGCGATTTTTCTGAGGAACAATGAGGTGTTTACATCCCACTAATACAATCAACTCGACAACCAACTAGCTCAATCAATCAATTGTTAGACAATAGGTATTCCAACAGAGGACGAACACCTTCAGTAACCACTCACATAACCATATCAAATATCAACACACTGATGTTTTCACATGGTAAAACCCCTATGGGGAAACATCCATGGCCCCAGCCAACACGGCCACTTGGAGCAGTTTATTAATGCAAATAAAAATATTACAGAGAGATTTTACAAGATATTTTCTCACAATCGATCATCGGAAAATGACCCTCCATGCTCTTTAAATAGAGATCATGGACCAATCAGGTGTTAAGCCATGGATCAATGGTCGTTAAGATTGAGGAGATTATGAACGGTCAGATCACTCTATGTCGAGAACATATCGTGACCGTCGGATTTCCTAACTACAAATGCAAACTAATGCATACTAAAGAAACACACTAGGAAACACACTTTTACCTAATGACACATCAGACCAAGTAGATCTTAACTAACTCCTAAATGTCTAAATATCCTAACATCCCCCCTTAAGAACAACTTGGGATAG
>CBVK0101256868.1:0-12239 GCA_900067695.1 Picea abies
GTTAACTGCATAGCAAATGTCTAGTCTCGTGTTCACTAAATACATTAGCGAACCTACTAACTGTCGATAGACAGTAGCATCCTCTTTCCTCCAGTTTCTTGGAAGAGGAGTATCCATGGGTTTGCAGCCCTCCATGTGAAACTTACCCAGTATATCTCTTGTATACTTTCCTTGAGACACAAAAATTTCACCATCTCACTGCCATATTTCCAAACCAAGGAAATAATGAAGAAGGCCCAAATACTTCATCTCGAAATCCTTTGCAAGGTCCTCCTTGCATGAGTTTATCAACTGCTCATCACCAGTCAATATTAAATCATCAACATAAAGAACAATTACCAAAAGCTTACCCTCCACCACAATTTGGTATAGGTTTTCATCTGCTTCACTTTTGGTGAAGCCCAATCCAATGAAATAGTTGTCTATCTGAGTGTACCAAGCACGGGGTGCTTGCTTCAGCCCATACAGTGCTCTCTTGAGTCTACACACAAGTGAATCTCTATCAAAGGTCTCAAAACCTTTTGGTTGTTCAATGTACACTTCTTCCTCAATTATCCCATTGAGGAACACAGTTTTTACATCCATTTGATGAATGTGCCAGCCCATCCGTGCTGAGAGTGCAAGGATGGATCTTATGGAAGAGTACCTTGCGAGAGGTGCAAAGGTATCACCATAATCTATCCCCTCGATCTGTGAGAAACCCTAGCCACAAACCTGGCCTTGTATTTCTCCACACTCCTATCAGCAACTTGCTTTACCTTGTAGATCCATCTTGAACCTACCACTGATTTATCAATCGGTCTTGGGACAATTTCCCATACACTATTTTTGACAATGGAGACATACTCCTCTACCATAGAATCAACCCAAGTGGGGTCCTGCACTGCTTCCTAAAAGGAAGATGGTTCATTCACAATACATTTTCTCATGAGAGCCATGTATCCAACAAATTGATCAGGATACTGTCTCTGTCTGTGCTGTGAAATAGGGGCTCCTATATTTTGTGCAACATCTAGTCTCAATCTATCAACTTCCATGGTGCACTTTCTGCCATTTCTGATGGATGGATCTACTTGAGTGGTTTCCTCCACTCCCTAAACCTCTGCATGTGGTTGATCCACATATTGAGACTCATCCTTGGGAACCAACAGTTCCTCTTTTGCATGCAAGTCTAGCTCCCTCTCAAGCGACAACCTCATGGCTTTCCCCTCATCGAATTTTATATCCTGTCGCATAACAATCATCTTACTATTTGGAAAATACACATGATAATTATGGGGTGTTTCTGTGTACCCCACAAATATCCCAACTTCAGCAGTCGTTTCTAGCTTCTTCCTGGCATCCTTGTTTACATGCACATAAACAGATGAACCAAAAATTTTAAAATGAGAAACATCAGGTTTCTTACCAGTAAAAGCTTCTTCATGTGTACTCATGCCAAGTACTCTATGAGGACAACAGTTCTACACATAAACCATAGTATTGCATGCTTCTACCCACAAATGCATAGGTAGGCCCTGATCATGCAACATTGCTCGTGCTACACCCACGATCGTTATGTTCTTTCTCTCCATGACCCCATTTTGTTGTGGGTTATGAGGCACTATGAGTTCTCTTCGAATTCCTTCTCTGTTGAAAAATTCTTTGAATTCATTAGAGATTTATTCTCCACCATTATCGCTCCTTAGAGATTTCACTTGCTTCCCCGACTCTTTCTCCACCAATGCTTTAAACTCACAGAACTTTCAGAATGTTTGATCCTTCTTCTGCATGAAGAATATCCAACATTTACGAGAAAATTCATCAACAAAAATAACATAATACCTGTGTTTTTTTGTTGAAGCAACTGAGAATGGTCCACACACGTCTGTGTGAATTCTCTCCAGGATCACCGAAGCACGATTCTCCTTTTCATGAAAGGTGGACTTTACATACTTCCCCAGGGTGCACCCCTTGCACTGATCTGACTGAGCAAGTGTTCCCCTTGGAAGTCCAGTAGATATATGTTGCATGATCTTCAAGGCTCCATGATGAAGATGGCCTAATCTCTTCTGCCATAATTTTCCATCATCCTGACTCACCATTGTTTCTGCCTTGCCTATCATGGCACCGCATCCATCTACTTGCAACATGTAGAGATTCTTAACTTGAATCTCTATCTTCTTGACTTGAACTATTGCTTTATGTCGCAGGTAGGCTATACCACTGCTAAAATCAACATCATAGCCTCTGTCCTCCAACATTGCGACGGAGACCAAGTTTTTCTTCAGACCTGAAACATGCATAACATTTTTCAATTAAAATGGTTTACCTGACTCCCTCTGAAAGGTAATGGTACCAATACCATTTGCACTGTATTTTCCATCATCACCCATCTCTATATGCATTCTGAGATCTTTCTCCTCCAAGTCAATGAAAGACTCTTTATCTCCCGTCATGTGGAAGGAAGTGCCACTATCCAAATACCACACTGATCCTGATGCACTTGATGCCATGCATGTGATCAAAGCGAAGTCAAGCTCAAATTGTGAAACAAGAACCTCACCAGTTGCAGCTCCAGCAACCGTCTTGTTCTTCTTCTTCTGCAGACAGTTAGTAACAAGATGCCCACATTTGTGACAGTGAAAACACTTCACTTTGGACAAATCCAGCTTCTTGACTTTAGACTCAGAATTTGATTGGAATTTCATCCCTTTCCCTTTCCTTGCCTTGGCAGTCAACGCACAATCCTCTTCATCATCACTCTTTGATGAAGATCTCTCTGGTATTCCGCCTGAACTCCTCTTGCACCAGATTCGACCATAGTCGTTCCCAATCCAACAACTTTTCCCTTCCATTGACAGAGTCTTGATAACTGTGCCAACTCTTAGGAATCCTTGGGAGCGCCAAGCTCACCAAATCATCAGCAACAACTGTTATTCCCACACTTCCAAGCTCATCCCGACATTGGAAAAACTTCGTGAGATATTTTGGAATGGTTTCTCCTTTCTCCATCTTGATCTTCCTGAGTTTATCTTTGAGCACCAATTTCCTATGGTCGTTGTTATTTTGGAACAGATCTGTCAAAACCTTCCACATTGCATATGGTGTGGTTTTCCCATGGAGACTTGAGACAATGTTGTCTCGTACTCCCTCCAACAAAATCCTGCTCACCTTTGCTATTTCTTTTGCCATGCATCAAGATTTGTAGTGTCTGTCGCATCCGGCTTAGGAACATCTGCATCAATGTAACCCTTCAATCCATTGTCTTCAAGCACTACCTCCATCCTGTCCTTCCAAGCAATGTAGTTAGAGCTTCCCTCGAGTGCATACTCCAACCTCAAGCCATTGAAATACATTTTGATCTTGAATCAAGTGTCGCACCAAGAAAATATTGCAAATTTGAATGTTATCCAACCCCTAACTCAACCCATTCACTTTCCTCTTTCCCTGGGAGGTTCACACCCCACCTGAGAACAACTTAAGGGAAGTTCGCACCCTGCCTATGTATAGCCTACGAACTTGCCTGTCAAGTTCGCACCCTTCTCCACTGTAGCCTGCAAGAATGCCCAAGAAGTTTGCACCCTACTCCACTGTTAGGGTGAGGGAAGTTCACACCCTGCTAGAGTATTTTCCTGCGAGAATGCCAATGAAGTTCACACCCTGCCTTTGTCTAGGGTACGAGAATTTATGTTCTTGAAAACACAAGAAGTTTTCAATACTAGATTTCGGAACTGGCTAGAGGTGATACATGCGAGAATCAAATTATGTTTGCACCTCACTTCTGTGACTCCGTGGCCTCCGTGGCTCTGATACCATGAAGAAATTTCGATAAAAATTAATGTATTCCTACGATTCTCCTGATCTAACAATTTTCGCCACTTGTTAAATACAAAATCGCTTCTACTATTATTATTGTGGAAGAAATTAAACCACGATCACAACCACAATGCACAAATTGAAATATCAATAACACACAACACAAAAGTTATACAGGGAAAGCGTAAAGCTAAAAACCCCACTATCATATATTATGTATATCATGAATAATGAGACAATCTCATACAAAACTCTAATCCAAGAGCTCTCAGTACAATACAATCGTCTCACACTGTCATACACAAATTAGAAAATACCTATGCCAATTTTCATGTTCAGGCAGCCTGCCTCCTCTGCACAATCTCTGCAATCCGAATTCTCACAATGAATCGAATGAAATACAATTGCCTCGTTTGCACATGCTCATAAGCATATTCACTGCATATGTGAACAAATCACAATTGATAGCCAAACTGTCCCTTTCACCTGTTATCTCAACTGGATCTCCATTGGAACTGGCATGCATGTAGTTAACCATGGCGAATCTTCAGTTGCCTATGAGTTCACTGATTAACTGAACTCTCACTAGTGCAGTTTAGTTACAACTAGTACAACTAATATTAACTCACTTAACTACACTTATAATTCTATTACAATTCCAAATCACTCAGTTATGAATGAGATAATAGATTAATATTTATTGTCTAATTTAATTAAGGGAAAATTAAATTAGACACATGTTTCTTGTTGACTTTTCAACAGAATATAGATAGTGGATGTTCCAAGAACATGACTAGAGAAAAGGATAAGCTTGTTCCTATAAGTAAAAGCAAATTAGGAAATGTGATCTTTGAAAATGATGAACCAGGTAAAATCAAGGCTAAAGGGATGGTGAGTTTGAGTAATATCAAAGGATATTCCTAGGATGTTCTTCTTGTAGATGGTCTGAAACATAATATTCTCAGTATAAATCAAATGTGTGACATAGGCTATGAAGAGTTGTTCATGTCCAAATATTGTAAGGTAAAAAATGTAAACTTAGGACAAGTGGTGGCTAAAGGCATAAGGACAGATAATGATGTTGATATTGAATCCTCCCATGTAAGAAAAGAATAAGTAGAAGAAGAATAATGTCATAAGTTGGAAGCAGAAGTTGTGAAGGTTGAGAATTCAGAGACCCAAATCAAGTTATTGAATAGCTCCATGACCCTGGATAAGATCTTGGATAGTCAGAGATCACCAAATGAAAAATCCGGTCTTGGATACAACAAGGAAGAAATTAGTACTCCTAAGAAGTCTAACACAGGTCCTTCATTTGTAAAATTGGAAAGCAGGTATGAGAGTGTTGGTAATGGTTTTTTCTTGTGATGAATATAGTCATAAAAGCCTTGGATTGTAGCCATCGTAGAAGAAAAATGTATTTGTTGTAATAGAAGATTAGATAAGAGTGACATGGGGAGTCATTCAGCTATGAAAAGAAAAGGTTGATGAATGAGTCTCAGTAAGAGAGGTGAGAAATATTGAGTCTTCTACAGAGGACACAGTTGAATCTGAATATGAGCAGGTCCAAGAATCAAAAGGAGAAGACTCTGAGTTAGATACAAATACCCTGCATGACTCGAATAAGAGAATACATCCTATCAGGAGGATTTTGTGTTGGTTGAATATTTGATACCTCCGAAAAGTACTACAACATATTAGGGGGAGCATGTTTTCTTTGACATTGATGTCAAAGGGGGAGAAAAGGTCTATTCTGGATGCTACAGATGGATATCTAAGTAGAACAATGCACTCTTTCATGGTTTCCATCAATGCCAAAGAGGGAGATTTGTGGCATGTTTGCAGGAAGAGTACGCTTGTCATTGATGGAAATAACAACAATGATGGTGATATGTTTACAAGAAAGAAAAGTAGCAATTATGGAAAATAGGGAAAGCATAAGTTTATAAGAAGAAGTGAACAATATGAATATCAAATCTCAGAAAGAAGTGTAAGCTCAGGAGGAGAAGCGAACACTATGTAGAGATCAAATCTCGGAAAGAAGCATAAGCTCAGGAGGAGAATAAAACACTATGCAGAGATGAGAAATCTCAGAAGAGATAGCAGTTTCTAGAAGCGCAGATGAGGTCCAAGTCATTAGGACTCATAGGAGGATCAAAGGTCGAGGCCTTTGACACTTAGACATTCTTCCAAGTTGGAATAAATCGTAAGCTCAGGAGGAGGAGTGACAGTGGCCGATGGATCAAAGTCCAGATAGGAGGATCACACAGAAATATTGAGCCATTGATCTGAGAACATGATCGATGAGAAACGTTTAGTTCAGGTCTAAATATGAGAGGAGTTTACACTTAGGAAAGTTTGAGATTTGAAAGACCCGGAATGCAAAGTTTCATTAGCCGTCAGATCAATTTCAAGTGGAAGGATAGAATAATCTAGAAAAGTTGCATCGCATAAAGATCAAGTCATCAGTCCAAGATCCTGATCGAGAGAACATTATTCACTTTGGATATAAAGATGCGAGGAGGTTACACTCACAAAAGTATGAGATTTGAAATTCCCAGAATGTGAATTTTTGTCAGCCGTCGGATATAGAGATCAGACAATGATCGTTAGGTTAAGGATATCTATGTGAGAATATTACGTCAGCAAATCATGTCATCAAGGACATGTGGCAGACAACGTCAAAAGACCATGTCAACAAGGACATGTGGCAGACAACATCAGCAGACCACGTCATCAAGGACATGTGGAAAACCATGTCAGCAAGGACACATGGCGCAATCAGACAATGCAAGTGTCAAGTTGATTCAACATTTCAGGTATGTGGAAATCACAAATTCAAGTGACACGTGATAGCTTCTCAAATCGTGACACGTCATCGAGTGACGCAAGACTTACATCACTCCAGGCATTTTTCTTCGGGATTTTTACCACCAGTACTCACCCAAAGACCTAAAGTCATGAATGTCGAATACCCGAAGCATATACGATTCATACGATCTAAAGACCACTTTGGGTGTATTCTCGATCATTTATCACGTAGTAGGATACATGTCAATGGATTGTGAAATCCAGGTGAAATTTCTCCGGGAAAACATGAAGGAGAAAAATTTGAGATTGCAGAAGGCTGAAGTCTTGGATTGGAGGATAGACGTTGGATTGAAGAGGAAACACCTCAATAGATTTTCATCTATGAGAAAACGTGAAGGAGAAATTTTTGAGATTGCCAAAGTGTCAGAGTCCCAAAGTGAACGAGGATTGTTGATTCGAGGAGGACACATGGTAGGAATCTGTTGACTCCAGCTAAAAGATTTCTACGAAAGTGTAGGTTGAGAATTGAAATATCCGAAGTCCAGAGACCTGAAGGAGATATTGATCGTTGATCCAAGGGGTAAACGCATCATTGGATCGTGGACTCTAGGTGAAATTCTTTATGAGCAAGCAGAGTTTGAGAATAAAAAATCTTGAAGCCCAAAAGGAGAAATTGATCTCGTCCATTGGTTTGGAGGGCCACGTGTCATCTGATCTTTGAGACTAAGGATCGTGCATGGAAAAAGGAAATAAGGCAGAGCCGTCGATTGAAGAGGACAGATGTCAACAAATCTTCTATTCCGAAAGATATCTAGTTAGCAGAAACAAGGTTTGATATTTGAATTTCCTGGAGCCCGAATCATGAAGGAAACCTTAGTCGTTGATGGAGGAAGGAGAGATATGGTCTGCAGACTTGAGAGGATAGATATGAACCATCCATTCAGGAGCACCGTCAATATCATGAGATCAACGATCGTGCTCCATTGTGGGGCCAGAACATGCTCGGGCCTTAATTTCTGATGAGCGGGTCGCAATCGAAACTATGGTTTTGGAGAAAGGACGCATGGAGGATTGTAGTGAATTGCGGGGAAAAAATAGGGTTTTCCTTAAACTGCCTATAGATACACCCACAATCTCCCAAGTTCATATCTAAGGAAGATATATCACATCGCTAAGCTCCACTTCGGAGTTTGGGAGCTCGGAGAATCGGGGTGACTCATGACAGATGACCCGAAATGCGAAGTCTTGAAGTGATTGGCCCCTGGTCACAACTAGCTATCATGAGAAGGTAGGGGCTTATGAGACAAAGGATCCCAAACCGACTGACTATAACTGACAGAGAAATAAAGGATTCTTAGGATAAGTCGCAGAGAAGCCAAAGAACCTTGAATAACGGCCAAAGAAGATGAAGAGTTCGTATGATGATCAAGTAGATGACTCGACGTGAGAAATACATGAAGAATAGAGAAGTGAAGGTATTCATTTGGATAGCCATGCAATCGAGAGGATGAGATGAAGTGAAAAACCTGTAGGGAGAACTATGACGCAGTGAAGAGGCGCAACATGAAGTATGCAAAAGGTGCACATAGAGTATAAAATAGTGGAACAAAGAAGAGATGTGGGCTACGGTGGAGAGTTATTCATGTGGTTAGAAGCATGTTGTGTGAAGTATTTGAATCACATAGAAGAGGCATGGTGCATAGAATGGAAACAATACACATATCATAAAGCGCAAAAGAAGCAAGGAACAAAAATTCATATCTGAGAGAAGAACAAAAAGTGTAGTAGACTTGAGGAGAGAGACACTGATGCAGGAAGAGAGGAGCATTTTAGAAGAACAGTGATGAGACTAGTAATACATAGATAAATGGTGTATCACTGTGATAAATTCAAGAAAGAAAATATTTATATTTCAGGGTGGTAGGGAGGACTGTTGTCCTCGGCGTTTCAAGTGGGTTCTTGAAACAGGGAGTTTTAGCTTCCATCTGGTTGCAGCCAGAAAAACCAGGGTGGCAGGGTGGTGCAAGGGAGAACTATAGTTATCTGCTATATAGGTCGGTGCTTGTGTGACTGGAAATTGGTGCTTCCATCCAATTGGTGCTGGAACACTTAGGGAGTTCGTGCTTCCTTCTAGTGGGTGATATAGAAACTAGGGAGTTGGTGCTTGCTTCTAGTGGGTGCTAGAGAAACTAGAGAGTTGGTGCTCTCAACAAGTTACGGCTTGCAAAACAGAGGTGGTAGCCTCACAATGAGTTGATGCTCATAATAATGATAATGTACAAAAAATAAATATTACTTATCATATCAAGAAGAAGAGGTTTTTCCCTTTATGGGTTTCCTCAAGAAATATATGTCTCTATATATTTCATGTGTGTGATTGATGTTGAATATTCTATTGCTTACCTCCCTGCATTATTGTGATTTTCTTTGAGTTCTTTGTAAAGAGTTTGAAATAAGCATGATTGTTTAAGAACAATAACAACTAATTCATCCCCCCCCCTCTCAGTTGTCCAACATACTGGACTACACCTAAGAAGCTCTGGATCTCGGTTGCAATTTTTGGCTCAGGCCAATTTACAATTACATCAATTTTGGAAGGATCAATTTTTAGTTGTCCTCCTCCTACAATATGGCCTAAGTATACAAGTGGAGTTTTTCCAAATTCACATTTAGACAATTTTACATGTAGATTTTCCCTTTGCAAAGTATCCAATACTTGCTTAACATGCCTCACATGTTCATACCAAGTCTCGTTAAAAATAAGAATGTCTTCTAAATATACAATGACAAAATCATCTAGGAAAGGCTTGAATACATCATTCATCACATGCATGAAAGTTTCTGGAGAATTACAAATCCCAAATGGCATCACACACCACTCAAATAATCCTTGTTTGGTTTTGAGGGCAGTTTTCCATGCATCATGTTCTAAAATCTTGATTAGATGGTATCCAATGTGAAAATCCAACTTAATGAAATAAAAAATTTCTTTAACTGATCAAGTAAATAATCTATACGAGGAACAAGGTATCAATTTTTCACTGTGATTTTATTTAAGGCTCGTTTATCAACACACATTCTCCATGTTCCATCTTTCTTTGGAACCATCATGATCGGAGAACCACAAGGAGATGAATTGGGCCTGATGACCTCTTGACCCAATAAGCCCTGTAGCACCTTCTTGATCTATTTCATCTCCACAACTAACATCTTGTACATGCCCACATTAGGAAGAGGAGAATCCTACTAAATATGTATCTCATGTTGAATTTCCTTCTTAGGAGGTAATCCATATGGTTCCTGGAAAATAGCATAATATTTAGAAATAATATCAATTAATTCCTTCTTATGAGAAGGATCACATCCTTGGAAAGCGTTAGATATCCTGACATCTTTCTCTGTTACGCCCATGAGTACACATCTCTTATTAGTGTTTATGGGTCTCTTCATTTGTATTGCACTAACAAGTGTTGTATTTACCCTCATGCTATGGGCTCTAACATTATATTCCACTCCCCCTTTAGTAAGGTGTTGTTCTTGTGAATAAAGAAGATTTATTTTCTATTGTAAAGATAAGGACTTCCCAACACTATGCCACATATATCAAGTGATACAACATCCAAATCCACTTCATCAATCAACTTTGAATTAATAGAAAATCTGACCCTACATTGTTTGGTGACATTAAGTTTTTATTTATCACATACCCAACTAAGAGGATAAGGCTTCGTATGTAGTTTCGTTTCAAGACCCATCTTCTTGACAAGTGCTTCAAATATTACTTTTACTTGGGAACCTGGATCAAATAATGTATCTATTTTAGTGTGTTTAGATACAACTCTTATGTGAAATAATTCATTACTCTTTTGTGCTTCAAATTATTTCAAGTGCTTGAAATAATGAATTCCTCTTTTATTCATCATCATGAGATTCATTATCGAAATTTGAACTAGCATGAAGGGAATCTTTACCTTGCACTCCAAACTCTATAATATTTACTTCATCCCCTGAATTGGAACCAAGATCCTTTTGCATTGTAGAAATGATTTTTGTCTTCCCCTTTCCATCGAACTGCTTCAATCTCTTTTCTAGATGCAGTTTCCAATAGTGGTCATCATCCTGACCACTTTTCTTGCAATGAGTGCAAGATGTGTTTCCTCCTTCTCTCATCACTGTGGCGGTCTTCTTATCCTTCCTATTAAACTTCTTGAAAGGTTTATGTGGGAGATTGGAAGGTTTCTTTGTGAGATCTTATGGAACATGCTTTCCCCTATTCTCAAGGTGAGTGGCTTGCACACAAAGTTCATCAAGACTGGTGGGGTAAAATAAGAGAAAGTATGAAAAATATAATTATGAAGTGCGCCAATTATTTCATTAAATTTTCGTAAGAATCCAAAGGAATGCTTAATCCAAAAGCTTTCTTTGAAAATTCTTCCATGAAACTTTGTACAATTTGCCCTTTACTTTTCCTTAATGTTTTCCATTCCATCATTTCTATATGTAAATAACCCAATGGATAAAATTGCTTCCTTATCACTGATTTAAATTCCGACCATGAGGAAAGAACATTACCACACTTACTTCTGCCCTAAATCTTTCTCTCCCACCATACGAGAGCGGTTCCTTCCAACCGAAGAGAATCCAGTTGCACTTTAACTTCCTCTTCATAAATATGTTGAAAATGACAATATACTTCAACCTGTCGGATCCAATTATCTAGATTTTTAAGACAGAATGATGAGAATGATGATAATGATGAGAATTCTCAGAGGAAGAAGAACTAGAACTTGATGGTGAAGATGGAGTCTTAGGAGGGTCTCCTCCAACCCCCTGGTTTACCGAAGAATCAACATCAACATGTGCTTCCTTTTTCTTCCCTTTCTTCTTCATCCTCTTCTCATAATATCCATACATTTGTTCGACCATTTCTGACATGCGATAAAATACCATATGAAATTTTTTCTCTTGTTCATCACGCTTATCTTGTTCTTCTATTTTCTTCCTTCGGGATGCATGGCCAACTTCGGGATTGAAAATCTTAAGAGTTCCTTCACCCTGCTTATGCCTGGCCCTAGTAAGCATTCACACTCGACAATTCAATTCAAATATGACTTCTATGATACCAACATGATCCAATATCTTTTCATCAAGTCACTTGTAAATAATTGCATTAAATGAACATAAATTAAAGTGCACCATTAAAGAAGGAAAATCTCAATAATGAAGAGAAATAAGAATCAAATCTGAACACAAAAACTTGGTAACAGGGTTTGTCCCTGGTGGACTACATCTTTGGGTCCTACTCTCAAATGGGTAGGATTTTTCATTAACTCAACAAAAGAATTTGGAAAAATACATAATTATACCTCAATCTAAAATCAAGTTGTAGAAATATTATTCAGATCAAAAAACAGATAATACCATTGAATTCATGGCATCGAATTACCCAAAAATGATTGTCTCCATGCTTTGATCCGACTCTGGCACTCTGAGGCCCAAGAAGAATTTTGTCTCGATTTATGTGCCCTGCAACCTACAATAAATGTTGACTCCCTCTCTCGAAAAATGTGCCCAACCGTATGCATGTGCTCCCTCCCTCCTGGGCTTGGGAAAATGCAGCTTTTAAGTAA
>CBVK0101256899.1:0-11410 GCA_900067695.1 Picea abies
ATTACATCACACAAAATTTCATCTCTATATCCTCCTATCTTAAATTCAACCAAGCATTGTTTAGTAACCATTACTCGGTGTCCTTTCTGAAACCATGAGATTTATATGGCTCTGGGTGTGCAGTTGTCTCCAACTCCAATTTCTCCACCATCTCCGTCGATACTAAGTTATTAGTGCTCCCACTGTCAATTATCACCTTGCATATTCTGTCTTTAGTCTTGCAAGCTGTCCTAAATAGACTGTTCCTCTGTACTGGATTTTTAACTTCTGCCTCTAGTTTTAAGAGAACCTTTCTCATCATCAGGGATGTTCCATCCTCTGCTCCCTCTGCTTTAACATTCACTCTTTGTGCTTCTGAAATGTGAGCTTCTCCTCCTTCTTTCTTTTTCTCAGGGCATTCCCAAGACATGTGTCATGTCTTTCCATAGGAATAACATCTTATTCCTCCTCTGCCTCTTCCTCTAGAAGAGTTTCTTCCACCACCCTGTCTTCCTCAAGAACATACACCTCTTTCCGAGTGATTGTGTGGAGTTTCAGCCTCATCTTTGGAATTATACGCTTTGTCATGGGCAACTCCCTTGCCTTTGTTCGAGGCTGAGATTTTACCTCTACCTCGCTGGCTTTGTTTTCTGGGAAACTTCTCTTCTTCCTTCAGCATGAACTGATAAGCATCCTCCACTGTCCTTACTGACATCATGCTGATCTCATCCTAGATTTCATACCTTAGGCCATTTATATACTTGGGAACTTTTTCTTCATCCCTCTCTCTTTGTCCAACTTTGATGTTCAACTTGTAGAACTCTTCTATGTATTCTTTGACTTTCATACCCTTTTGTCTCAAGTTCTGCAGATTCCTAAATAGATTGATCTGATAATGTTTGGGCATGAATTTAGCCTTCATCTTGACCACCATTCTATCACAATTCTTTATCTTTTGTTTGCCTCTACTTTTCCTTTCAGCCTGCAGTTCATCCCACCACAGTGTTTCGTGTCCTTTAAGCCTGGTGACAACATGTCTCACACTTTTCTCCCCATCAACGTGTTCATAATCGAAATATTTTTTCATGGACCTTATCCAATCCAACATTTCCTCAACATCCAAATCGCCTTCATACATTGGGAACTCTATCTTGGCTCTAGCTCCAAATCTAGTGATTGCTCTTCGCAAGAGTTCTTCGGCAACATGTTCTCATGTGGATTCTTTGGCTTCTACATCTTCGCTATCTGCATCGTTGATGTCTCTAGCATTAGGTGGTCTTCTCTGCACTGCTTCCATCGCTTCCATCTTTGCACAAATTTCTCACATCTCTCTTTATACCACACGATTTGCTAAAGGTGGCTCTCCTCATCTCCTTAGTGACATTGTATTGATCGTCTGTCAGATCATGCCAGAGAGGGTACAGATCTCCATATATAGTACAAAGAGAGGATAAAAAACTTTGTATTGTTACTAGGAGTATATCCTCTAGGTTTTGAACCTGGGTTATCATCATTGCAAGAACTCCAACTTCTAACTAAACCTAATGCAAAAGGACTAATCATCCATATGTTGTTAATTAGCCTAAAATCCATAATTTGACAACATTCCTTTCTGCAATTGTAATTCTTTTTGTCTCTACACTTAGTATTTTTCTTTTCAAGTATGGATTATGTACTTGAATACATGTAGTCAAGATCTTCTTGGGTTTAGTTTTGGGTAGGATTCCATAGAGTTTGGAATTGTATCAATCATGATATCCTACGCTTGGGTAGGAGTTGCCAAATTTTTGACTTATAGTAGCCAAACATAGAGGTGTATCTTGGTGCAAAGAGTAAATTTGCTTGACTAGACAACTATCATATCAGTACTTATAGTTCCATCTGGGAAATTTTGGAGCCATATTGTCAAAAAATGAAAATCAACACAATTTTTGATCTGTATGGATAACCACTCATACAAAGGGTGGAAGGAATACATGTCTGTATGTCACGAATTGTATCATCATCCATATTTTATTATTTTACAGATTATTTCTGAAATTGATGGTCTAAATGAGACTACCCATGTATATCAAATTTTGAGTTGGACTCTACACTTTTGTAGTTTATGCACATACCCTTGAGAAACTTGTTGAATCCATGTGGTTGCTTGAATGTTAATATTTTTCAAATATTTCAGACCATTTGATGGATCAGTTGTGAGGATCCTTCTGGATCACCCTTCCCAATTGAACCTTCCAAAGATAGAAAAAAAAGATCTTGGTTGGAGTTGGATAGACAAGACAAATTGTTGGTTGAGTTCTTGAATAGATGTATAACCTAGTCAAAAACATATTGGAAAAACAAGAAAGAGAAAAATAGACCCGATCTTGACCATCTGCTTCTTTATTTCACCTTCATATGACATATATAATGCATGGTAGACATATGTCACCTTTATTTCATAAATCTATGTATGCATGGTATGTATGTTCTAAATGGTGTAGTTTTTGCACTGGATATAAGAAAGAAGGAACATGTATCTTGCTAAAAGTAGATGAATGGTACACTTAAGTTTATTGCATTGTTTGTATGATCTTTCAACCAATTAATCAATATCAGGTGGGGTAAAATATTTTATTATACATATATATTCATAATATAGTTTTAAAAAAATAAAAGTCTTCTAGAGAACGTGGAGTTTGAAGTTTTTTATGGCAGGTAGAGCCCAGAGTCTGCATGTTTTGTGAAGATATATATATTTTTCAAAAATAAAATTTTCAAATTTGATATTTTTTAAGGATCCTTTGTGTATAGAGATAATGACAAAGATGAAAAATGCTAAATTTGAGGTTTAAAAAAAATTAATGGTAAAAATAAATTCAAATTGTGTAAACTTAAAATATGAGATTTGTTAACAACAAGATGTAACATCCCTC
The DNA here is from genome assembly GCA_900067695.1 of Picea abies. Classification (NCBI taxonomy): domain Eukaryota; kingdom Viridiplantae; phylum Streptophyta; class Pinopsida; order Pinales; family Pinaceae; genus Picea; species Picea abies. The sequence goes on from CBVK0101256899.1 coordinate 2,898, forward strand.
TCTTGCACGCACCTGATGTGACTTATTCTTGAGGAAACTTGCGTGCAAGTGATCCAATTAATTATATGATTGACTGCTTCGCTTATGGATTTTGATGATGAAACTGTGGATTATGATGTTATATTATGTTATTTATGTATAGACATATGTTATTGACTTGTTCTCCTAAGTGTGCATGAATCTTGACTGATTGAGGATGCCGATGGCATCAATGGACCTCCTTGGAATCCAGATCTAGTCAGGGAATGGACTGTATATGGTTTGAGTATTTATGTTATTTCATATGTGACATATGACGGGGTATATTATGATGTTGTTTATATGTTATTTCATATGTGACATATGACGGGGTATATTATGATGTTGTTTATAGATCACTGACATGTTTCATTGATAGATGTAGGCTAATGAATGCTTGCTAATCAAACTAACATTTGGACTAAAGGGATCATGCACAAAAACCAGGGATATTGAGGGAGAGGTGTGGCAGTATCCCTACCACAGCCTACTAGCACTCTCGACATGGCTGAAACTATAGGTTAATGATTACCTAGTTCTAGAGATCCACGATGTCATGAGGGAGGATTAAGATAGTTGCTCATGAAGATTATAAAGGGTGCGCAATAAGGTAGGGCCCTTATTACTTAGAGGCCCTTAGTCTCCCACAAGGTCGCCTGATGGAGTTTGACTCCAAGTGATAGATGTCTCCTTATTACTTAGAGGCCCTTAGTCTCCCACAAGGTCGCCTGATGGAGTTTGACTCCAAGTGATAGATGTCTACCAAAATTAGTCGAAATTCGAGTGGCACCCTTGGAGCACGTAGAGCGTCTTGAAGGTCACATAATGATTTCTAAACACAGGTGATTCAATGAGCCTAGGTGCCTAGAAAAAAATATCTTACCTTGACATGGTCAGCCTTAAAATAATAATATATAAGTAAAGTTTATTAATTATAACTTTTCCCTTAAAATTTTCTAATCCTAGTGGAAATGAAAGCCTAGGTCTAAGTAGGATGTGAGGACTAAAAAAATAAATTAAGAAATTAAGAAAATGGGGAAAAATCAAATTTAATATTTAAAGGAGGAATACATTATCAATTTTATTTATTTATTTATTTATTTTATTTTTTTATGTGCAAAACTTGCTAAATTCAAACTTAGACAAAAAGGGGAAATTAGATGAAAAATGAATGTGGAACATAGAAAGGAATATATTCTAGAGAACTTTCCTAAAATGAACTAAACTAAGATTTAAGAAAGACATTAGTAATTAAAGGAATTTGAGGGAATAAAGGGACAACAAAGAGCATTTTTAGAAACACTTTTAGGTGGTCAAGGGAAATTGGAAACAATAATTTAATTAATTAAATGAATTTTTCGTTCAACTAAGGGATCGAGTGACAAGTGTACGAGGGATAATTTTTCCTAATTAATTTTTAATAAAACAAATTTAATGTTAAAATGGAAGTGTCAGTAAGAAGAACTCTATAAAAGAAATGGCAGAGGGAAAGTTAGCACAACTGGCAAGTGTAAGGTTATGCTGCCATATTTTTCTTGACTATTTTTTCTTATGGGAGTTGGGATACCCATATCGAATAAAGAGTGTTAGATCGACCTTGCAAGGCGAACTGTGAGCTATCTTATTCTCTATTTTTTGTGCGTGGCCCCTTTGTGACTCAGGGGGCTTAGGGGGAAGAAGAGTACCCCTAGCGTTAGTTGGGAGGTACCAGTGAGGTCTCAACGATTAGCAAGCGAGGAGATGGACAGAGCACAAACACAGGACAACAAGTTTTGGATTCTTCACCCTTCGGTTACAGTACACATGTCTAAAATTTTATGTTGTAAATTGTTTAATGTTTTTGTATGTAGAAATTATATGTTTATGAAATGGTAATGGTTTTCTGGATCTGTGTGTGTGAATTTATAGGTTCCCTACCCTTTTCATTTTTCTCCATGTACCTTTCATAGCTATAGATAACATTACCATTTGAACCTGCCTTTGGGTTTCCACATCTCTGAGAATTTTTTCCTTTTTCCTCAGCTCTGTGTTTTAGTCAACCATAAACCCTCTACATTACTGGCTTTCTCACAGAAATTTTTAGGGCCTTACACTACCCAAGCATGTAAAATCATATGGTATTATTCAAATGGTTAAGTGTTGTAAGGATTGCAACTCTGTAATGGCGGTATTTCCCATGTTGTATTTAAATTACAACCCATAATTTCTTGAGCGTTTTTGTTCTGTTATATTAAATTTCTGAATTTTATTTCCAAATTAATTAATTTGTGGAACGACTTGGTGATGCATATTTAGCTCGAACTTCCTGAGAACCACAACATTATTTTACTGCCCCTTCCTTTAGGCTTAACCATTCCCAAATCTATTCACTTCCTATAATCATAAATTTGTTTTTCAAAATTGTTTCATTTCCAGATCCGGATCGAGGGTCGGATCAGGTGTCAGACCCAAGATCAGATGGAGTGTCAGATTAGAAGGTGCCCCATTTAATGACCAACTTGTGGTGTGTAGCTCTGGTTTTATGTCTCTGTCCTCAGTGCCTTATGTAGATTTGGGTTGGGAAAATTTCGTGATCTTTAACCTTTGAAAACCCCTTTTTCTCCTTTGAGTTTTAAAAATTTGATTTATGTTTCTGATCCCTATTCTCTGTATAATTCTGAAGATTTTAGTTGTCTTAATGAAACCTAGATTTGTTTCTTACCTTTGTTGAGAACTTGGTTTTATTATCATTCTGTTATTAGGGAATTTGTGTTAATTTATAATCTAGAATAAATTCATGGTGCGATCTTGAACTTGTAGCTGGGTACAATTTAATTTCACCCTAAACTCATTTTCTCCCTAGTGTTTTATGCAAGCGTAAGGTTATGCTGTCGGATTTTTCTTGTGGGAGTTGGGATACCCAACTCGAATAAAGAGTGGTATCTCGACCTTGCAAGGAGAGTCGAGAGCTAGCTTTCTTTGGTTCCTGTGCATGGCCCCTTTGCGGCTCGGGGGGATCAGGGGGAAGATGAGTACCCCAAGTGTTGGTTGGGAGGTACCGGTGAGGTCTCATCGATTAACAAGAAAGGAGCTCGACTAAGTGCAAGCGCGGGACAATATATTCAGATTCTTCTCCCTTAAGTGATCGTACACATGTCTAAAAGTTGTTGCTGTAAATTACTTAAATGTTTTTGTATGTGGAATTATATGTTTATGGAATTGTAATGGTTTTCTAGTTCTTTGTGTTTGAATTTATCAGTTCCTTGCCCTTTTGAATTTGCTTCTTGTACCCTTTCCCAACTATAGATAGCGTTCACATCCAAAACTCTACCTTTGGGGTTTTTAAACCTCTAAGATTGTTTTCCCTTTTCCAACTCAGAATTTGTGTTTTTTTTTAATGCTCAGAACGTTTCAACTCGGCTCTGCTATTTTATATGATCCTTTCGTGGTCTTCACTTTGCATATGCATTTTCCCTTGGGCACTATGTTTCTTTTACTTTGCATGTCTTAATGGGTATTTTCTTTTCCTCCCTTCTCATATGCGATTGTTGAAGGATGCCCAAAAAGAACCCACATGAATTTATCCCTCATCTCTGCATTTTTTCTAGCCATAAACCCTCTACGCTTCTTCCCTTGTTCACAGAAGTTTTGGGGCCTTACGCTCCCCAAGCATGTAAGGATTATGGAATTGTGAACTGATTAAGTGCGGTATATGATTGCAACTTTGTAATGGTTGTTTTTCCCATTTTTTCTTTAGAATACAACCCCAAAATTTATTTGAGCGTTTTTGTTCTTATTTATGTTTAATTTTTGAATTCTATTTTCGAAGTGTTTAATTTTGTGGAATGATTTTGGGGCTGCAAATTTAGCTTGACCTTCCTAAGAACCTATGCATTTTTTTACTTTCCCTTCCTTTGGGATTATCTCTTCCTAAGCTATTCACTTCATGTAATTGTAAATTCAATTTTATAAAAAAAAATTATGTTTCAAGGTTTGGATCAAAGGTTGGATTGAGGGATGGATCAAGGGTCAGATTAAGGGCCAGATCTAGGACCGGATGGAGTGTTGGATTAGGAGGTGCACCAATTTTAATGACTAAATTATGGCATGCAAATATTTTTGTGCGCCTCTGTCCTTAGTGCCTTGTGTAGAGTTGGGTTGGGAAACATCTAGTGAATTATTGACACTTGTGATCCCTTTTTCAAGTTCTAAATTTTTTACTTATGTTTATGTTTCCCAAGTTTTGTGCGGTTTTGAAGATAATTTATGACTTAAAGGAAATCTAGTTTCATTGTTTAATTATTTGAGAACCTTGATTTTTATATTATGTTCTACTAGTAGGGAGATTTAGTGTTTATTTTATTAAATGGAATCAATTCAAGGTGCAATCTTGAACTCCCATCTTGATATAAATTTTAATTTTGCCCTGAACTCATGTCCTTCCTAGCATTTTTATTCCTAGATTTCTCACTGCGTTGGGCACTTAAAATCACCCAAATTTCATTTCCTTCCTGACAATTTTACTCCCTTGACTTATCTATGAGTTTGGAAATTAAAATTTGCCTAGCTTCCTTCCTCCAAGTATTTTGAGATTCATGAATAACTCTGCGTTTTTTGTGTAATATGCCAAGGTTTATCTCCGTGTGTGAGTGCCAACCCTCTGTGCTGGAATCCCATATTTGTTTGGGTATTTCATTGTCATTAATGCATCATTCTGTTTTTCTTGTTGCTGAGTATAGTTCAATCTGGAGGAATTATTGGAAAATTTATGTATGTACTACACCTTAGGAATCCCCTTTATGCTTGTTGGAACTTTTTAAAACCATTTTAATTTCTACAGGAATCTCATGGTATGTTCATTAGATTCACTTCATTGGCAATCCTTGAGGTCTCGTTGTTAGACTTGAACACCTGGATTGATTTTCCCTTACTTTAAACTCTTCCTTTTGGGATGCAACTTGTACCCATGCCAATTTCTTCTTGACTGTATTCTTTTTATTTCAAAATTTTTCGTTATAAAAAATTTCTCTGTAACAGGGTCCGGATGGAGGAACGGATGAAGGTATGGATGGAGGAATAGATTAAGGTCTGGTTTGAGGCCTGGATTAAGTTATGGATTGAATGCTAAATAGTTTTTCACCGGTTCAGGGGTTGGAATAAATTCCAAAACTCTTCCCTTGGATTATTAACTTGAAAATATAGCTTAACATCTAATTATCTATTAATTGTTACATTAGATTGGTCATTCTTAACTCTTTTGATGACTGAGAAAAGTAAATTCACTCTTATTATATAGGAATCATTTATGGTCTTCCTTGAATTCCTTTAATGTATATGTAAGCTGTTGAATTCTTATTTATTACGTTATGTTGATTTTATTAGTTTTATAATTGGGTACATGATGAAAGGTAGCATGTTAAATTATTGTATTGTTTAAGCATGGTTGATCTCCTTATAGTGCCTAATTGGATATTTAAAGTAAAATCGATGTCCTTAGGTGACGGGTGATGATTGATATTCTTATGGATCCCTTAGATATGAATTTAGAATAGACTCGTTGATTGTAATTACACTTATGATTTTAGCCTTTAGATTTCTGATATATGTATTCTTAGCAGATATTCCTTTATATGAAGATGCATAGTTGAGTTACATGAGATTTATATTATTTATGCTCCTTGGGTTAATACTCCTTTTGTAAAGGCCCCTTACTCATTTACACTCAATGTTGTTGGAAGATTTATTAAGTAGAGTAGAATATAATTGCACTATAATGAATTATGTTGATGTATGACTCATATTCTAGTCTATTATTATGAGATGTGATTGATTAGGGGATGTAGACACCTCCTTGTTCCTCAGAACAATCACCATCCTTGAGACCTTAAATGGTTAAAATCAATTGGAACCCGGGCTTGAGCATTGCTTATGTGTCTTGGAGGTTCTATCCTTGCAAGGTAGGTTGGGCAGGTAGTATTTTATGTCACTTTATGATTATCCTCATGATACTTAAGTAGCGTTATGTTATGTCATATTATCTTGATGATTTTCCTTAAGAATACATTTTTTATGGGATGTTGTTTATTGTTTTAATGCGTCGATACATGTATAGTTATTCATTGCAATGTTGTGCCAGCTTATGTTTTACAGGTTGTTAATGTGTTAATATTGTTTCATTAATATGATGTATGATGTGCCAATGATGTTGTTATTAATTGTGATGTATATTTCCTAATGAAAAATAAATAAATCATGTTGTATGTCGCTTTGGTTGTCATAACGGAGGGATGTTACATTTGGTATCAAATCCAGTTCAACCATGCGACCGTGGATAGCTATGGCTTCCACTGAATTAATCCCTTGTTTAATACTCAACGCTAATTGAAATACTAACCTATCCATGCAATAATCACGGTTAGAGGATGTCATAGAGATTCACAACGTGGTGCTGGGACAGGAGGTGTGATGCCTCCAGAAGTGCCTGTGCCCTAGGAGTCTAAAAACCAAGGGGAAGAAAAAGTCCTTAGGCAGGAGTTGATTGCTATAATGGATGTGGGTGGTCTGTCAAGGTCCTTCTAGGGAATGTCATAGGCCTTCATTAACCATTTGTACTGATATGAGGCCAGGGAACCTATAACCCTCAGGGTCCACAACACGCCCCAACTAGTACTGGTAGCATTCACGGAAAACTCGAGATGGTTAAGTTCCTGATTCCATGAGTGCCATGGAAGGCTCAGTTTTCGATACATGGTTGGAGATCAAGGCGATGTGCTTCACTCTTCGCGATTTTGACCTCTAGTACGAAGTTCCACATGTCAGTCTTCAACTAAAGGGGAGTGCTCTTCTATGGTGGAAGACGCTCCTACATAAGCTAAACATGGTCGTCAATGTCGTGTTATGGGAACGATTTGAGGAATGCTTCTAGGAGAAGTATTTGTCCAAGGAATTCATTAAGTTCCATCTCGGTGATTTCAACACCTTACGACAGGGTGATCGTACGGTGCCAACTTATATGACCAAATTTATGGAGCTACTTCAGTACACCTCGCATCAGAACCCAAAAAAGATGGAGATCAACAAGTTAGTGATCATCCTTAACTCCGGATTTTGTGAAAATGTGAGGATCTAAATACCTTGGACGTTGCCTGATGTAGTCCAGTAGGCCTCATAGCTGATAAATATTTGACTGTGGGAGTTAGGGCATGAATCCTACAAGACTATCTAGACTGATGACATCTGATGCACAACAACATCAGATGCCAACCATACAAGACATATTGATGCAGGAGCATCGCCAACAAGTGCAAGTGGAGGACAACTAGATATGCACCAATGTGCATTTTAAAGACGTTTTGAAATTTAAAAGATGAAAAATTAATGTAATAGATGGAAGGATGTAGTTGTTCTTAAATGTTTTGGGGATTGTAATGTAGATCTTGAGAGTTGCTCTCATATGCCCGTTGGAGGCATTTAATGTAATAAATGTAAAGTAGTTGTAGTATTTAATTTTGATATGATAGATTAGAGTAGTAGGAGGAAAAACTCAAGAAAGCTCCCTCGTATGTATTGTATTATCGATTCTCAATTGTAAGAGTAGAAGTTTTAGAGAAAGAGAGCTAGGAGAGTAGAGAAGAACAAAGATGGTAGAAATTGTTTGAGTATATAACTGTTTCTATAGAAACCATGTACATAAGAACTTGAATTAATATAAGAAGGCTTTAATCAAGGATCCTAAAGCACATGCACTCACCATGCATGATGGAAAAGGATCATCCAAACTGAAAGGAAAGGGGAAATCACAACATTCAGAGCCAAAGAAGGAGAGATATTCCAAACCCTTCAAGGATTCTTCACATTTAGGTTCCAAAGATCAGGTTCAGGTTCCAAAGAGAACAAGAAGAAGGGAAAGCAATGCACTTACTACAATAAACCGAATCATGATGAATCCACATGCATGAAGAAACAGATCGATCTTATGTCTCAGGTACTTTAGTAGAAAAACCTTGGAAACTTCATTCCGAAAGGAGCTAAGAAGAAGAAGGAAGAAGATCTTGCATCTAAGAAAGGTAATCATCGTTCTCTTGTTGCAATTGATTCCTCATATAATTCATGGATTATAGATTCTAGCGCATCACATCATATGGCAACAAAAGAGGAAGGTTTCACTTCTTTGAGTTCATGCTCAAGACCCCCTATTCTCATGTGGGATGATACTCCAGTAGCAGTAGTAGGAGAGGGAAGAGTGGAACTCCATAATGGAAGTTTTGAGAATCTTTTACATGTTCCAAATATTTCTATGAATCTGCTCTCAGTTTATCAGATCACTCAGAAAGGTAAAAAGGTTGAATTTACATCAGATTCATTTTCTATACTTGATATGCATGACAATTCCGTTATTGCAATTGGTAAGGTGGATCACAAATAAAGGTTGTATAAATTCACTAAGTTTTCTAAAAAATGACTCATCTTTTCTACTTACACATAAGGAGAGTACTTTTCATGCACCTCCAGTGCAA
>CBVK0101256908.1:0-18425 GCA_900067695.1 Picea abies
TTATGATGTGACCCTCGGCTACAACCTGGGGCCCAACCTTCGAGTGCTTCGAGACTTTGCATGTCGGGGATTGGTGATGTAGCTTTTCCCCCTTTTCCCGATATCCAAAATGTCGAAATGTCCTCGCCATAGATCAACGATATTGATTCCTCCCATGATCTAATGGTCTAGATCATGTCAGGATTTCGCATATCAGGGATTCCCGAAAATAGCTTCCTCCACACTACTAAATCCAAAAATGTCGATATTTCAGAGCACCCAATCGATGGCTCACACTCCTCTGGATCAAACATTTTTTATCTCTCTTGAGCTTGTGAGTGTTGAAAGACACTCAGTCTTATCCTCTCTGTTGATCTACTGGATACAATGGTCCATGAAAAATTGGTGTTTCTCCCTTTGATAATTTCAACCGTCCGTTCAATCTCTCAAAGACTCCTCACCAAATAACTTGGCGACTTTCCTCCTGAGCTTGGTTTCTGTGAGGTGACTTTGACCCTTGTCCTTCCTTTGAACTTCCCAAGCCTCTAACCCTACTGAGATTTTTTCAATGAAACTTGACCTCGGCCCTGTGCACACTTGCGCTCTACATGCAAGTTCGTGCTACCTCTCCTAAGCTTGTTTGTGGCTTAGACCTCAAAGTGTCTCATCCTTCTACTTATTTCTACATGAACATTGAATGCAAAGGTACTATTTCTCCCGAGCTTATGAACTTGAAACAATTTGCTTCCCTGCACACTCCTTATGCTCGATAGGCCTTCAACTAGTTCTCTTCAACACTTCGTCTAAGTGTTGGCATGGTGCACTCCTTGCACATGTATTCCTCTAGAGTGTTCAACAACTTTGTCTCCTTGAGATTCAACTGCTCGGACCTCAAAGGTCTCTGTCCCTTCTATCCCTCGAAGAGATGCAAGTGCCCTCTTGGCAACTTCCGCTCAAGCACTCCTTGATGAAATTGAAGAGTATTCAGTAACTCTATGAGTGTCCTCTCCTAGACACGAGACAGCTCCTAGACACATCCCTTATCTCTAAACTTGAAATAGAGTTCTTCTTGTGCACTCTTTTCACTCGCTCAATGCCCTCCTGGAAGAACTTCACATAATCCTCAATGATTATGTCTCTCTGCGCCTTCCTCTGCACAGTCTTCACCTCCAGATTATTTAGTAACTCTGAGGCTTCTCATTTGAGTTTATGATTCCTTTGATGCACCCTCCTGGCACATTCTTTCTAGAATTCCACAGAACTCAGATGTGCACTCTTTGCACTGGCTCACAGAGTCTTCAACACTCTGTCATGCAACCCCTTGAATTAAGCAACAAAGAACCTATAATGAAATCAGAAAACCCACAGATAGAAAATTTTTTCTATCCCTGCAGATGGATCCTAACATGCATCTACAACATAAAGGAACACACAAATGACATTCATCAAATACACATAAAACACATAGAACCATATGCAGGACAAACTGCTCTTTTTATTAATCTGAATGTTTTTTACAATGTTTACAAAAGCTCGGAATGCAATAGAGTCTTGGCTCTCTCTTCTCTTCCTCTATTCTAATCTATTCTAGCCTTGTCTAATGAATTCTAGATACAAATATCTTTTACAAAAGAGGGGCTCCTTGAGCCTTTCCCTCCAAGATACCTACTCTCATTAACTACATCGAATTACAATCAATTCCATCTAGCCCGAATTGGATCTAGATCTTCATCAACCTGTCAACCATTAAAGGTGACTCCATCTCCTGGCTACACAAAGGCATCGACATAGCTCTTCCACCCTTACAACATTTAATTACAATTTGAAATTTGAAAGTGAGGTGAAAATGAGAGGGTTGACGCCTCTCCCCTTCTTGAATGCGCTTTCATGTGTTGTCTAGTTGGCACGTTGTTGGGTTGGAGTGATGATCCTGCATCATACTCCACTACTTCAAAAAATTCTCATGAGCTTCCCAGCTCTGTTGAAATACACCTGGATCCCAAACTGTTCTTTTGAGATGTCCATTGGCTCCACTGCTTTGTTGTTGCTACTTCCTGCTGCTCTTGTAGGATTCCTTCTGCTCAACTTCCCTTTGCTGACAAATTCTTGCGCTAACCTCAACATCAACCTTCTTATCTTCTCAATCACCTCTTCCAGTTTCTCTAATGGCTGGTTGATATTATGCAGTATTCTCGGTTGCAACTCCTTCTTGTCAATGGGTAGATCAACTCGATCCCCCTTGCGATTTTCTCCATCTCTTGTGGCCTTAACTTGCCACTCTACTTCAAAGTTCAGCTTGGTAGTCTCATCACTGAGCTTCTACTCAACTTCTCTTTCTGACAGCTTTGCTTCTGCCACCTCTCCTGCTAGCATATCCCGTCTACTCCTTGGGATGGTATGCTCCATCTTCTATTGTAGGTCTCGATGCTACATTCATCATCTGTTCATCTTCCTGGCCGAACTTTCTGAGCAGTTCTGTCGAATTCCCTTCTCCCAAAATCTACATGACTATCTGCTCATGGCTTTCATCTATTGGCTCTAGATTTTTCAACCAATCCTCTAGCATCTCTAACTCCTTCTCCCATGGAGTGAGCACCTTATTTGCATTCTCTTGTTCTACTAGGAAAGATTCTGATGTCTGCTCCATTTCTTCTTCCTCTATGATAGTCACTGTTGGTCATCCTTCTTCTATTGTTTCATCTGCAGCACATACTCTGGCCTCAACTAGGTTGCTTGGTAGGAATATCTGAATTCATCCAATGATCAGAATACACCTCCGATCTTCCTCCATCAGATCTCCTTGCTGATATGAAATTCCAGCTGATTTCATCTCTTCTCCCTTGCCCAACTGGAAATATGGGATTTCTACCCTACCCTCCTGGCAGTCTATGAGATCCTCCAATGATCCCATCTCATTGCCCACCTGGAAATCTGAAATTTCTTCACTGCCCACCTGGTAGTCTTTGAGATCAACCATTGACCTATTCTCATTTCCCTCTAGGAAACTCTAAAGTACCTCACTGCTCATCGGGCAGTTTCTGAGACCCTTCTTTGATCTCTTCTCCTCACCATCACTGAGACTCTTCCTAGTTTCTATCTCACAGATGTGAACCATCTCCTCTTCACCTCTAAGGCTTTCAACATACCTTAGCCACACTCTCAACAACCTGTGTTGTCTTCTGGCCAATAATCTTTTAACTGGCCACTTCACCTCCTTCTTCATGGGCCACTCATACACCCAATGCACTTTAGCATCTTGCTACATTTTAAATGCAAGCTTCTCCATTTGCGTTGTTATCTCAATGAGCTCTTTGTCTATATCAACCTTGCTTTTCTACTGGTGGTGTTCTCTTGGACCACATTCATGGACTTCAATAGCCATATTCTTCCTCTACCCGCCCTCTAGGAAATTCTACTATTTACTCTTCAACTAAGAGCATTCCTAGCTTCTCCTACAACTCACCTGTCTATCAAATGTTTGATGCCAACATGCAAACAGATCTCCTCGTTCAAGGGCCAACAGGCCCCCAACACTCACCTGTGACTCATCCTGAGTCAATCAGATCTGGGCAACCCTGCTTCGAAGGCCTCAAGTTTATCTCGAGCTGCCTTGACTTGTTTTTTTCCAAAGCCTCCTACTCAGTGAACTCCTGAATTACTTGTTCTGTAACAGATCCTTCTAGGCATTATTCCACTGTCGTAACCACTTGTTCTAGTTGTGAGCCTTGTCCTTCGATCTCTTCAAAAAGCATGCAGGCTTCGTCCTACACCGGTTGGAGTCTCTGTGTAACCTTCGTGACTCTACTCTGGATGGCAGTAACCTGTTGTTGGACTATTTATTGTTCCTGTGATCTTTTCATCCTCTTAACTGCAGTGAGCAGCTTCATCTGTTCCTGGATAGTGGATGCATATTGTTGCACCTCCTGGAGTTGTGCTTCCATTTTCCTTAGCTTCGGATATTATACAAGGTGCTCCTAGGTCTGGGCACTATGATTACTTAATTTCTTACACTCTGAGACCAGTGCCCTGATTCTTTCTACTATGTTCCTGGAAACTTCTTCCCTCTGATCACGCACTTCTTGTAGAGTGCTAAGTACTGCTTGGAGATATAACTCCATTATCCATTCTTGAAGCTACTGAATGGATTTGGTGAGATTCCCCACTTGCATCTCAGTTGACTCTGGCTCCTCCTTTGCCAAGCCCAGCACAGAGCGAAGTTTTTTAGTCACTGCCTCTTTGACCACAGTCTACTCTGCGAGAAGCTGGTCTTTTTCTTTCTGCATCTTCTGATGCAGACCCCCACTGCAGTAGGGTCTTCTTGACCTCCCGGCCTTTGGATCTTCCAATTTTTGAGTCGAAATGTCTCCTTTGGTCCCTGCTGGAACCCTCAACACTTAAATACCACATGTCCTTTTCTAAGTTCTTCTCGCATGAACATGCACTAGACGCGAGCCTCCACTCCACGTGACCACAGACTTAACCCCAAAAAGCACGTCGGGTTTTGTGATGTCAAGACTTCCATTTCAAGGCACCCCAACTCCTCTGATTCCTGAAATCTAGAAATGGGCTAATGGTCCCTAGCTCCTCCCTTAAGTCCTTATGATGTGACCCTCGGCTACAACCTGGGGCCCAACCTTCGAGTGCTTCGAGACTTTGCATGTCGGGGATTGGTGATGTAGCTTTTCCCCCTTTTCCCGATATCCAAAATGTCGAAATGTCCTCGCCATAGATCAACGATATTGATTCCTCCCATGATCTAATGGTCTAGATCATGTCAGGATTTCGCATATCAGGGATTCCCGAAAATAGCTTCCTCCACACTACTAAATCCAAAAATGTCGATATTTCAGAGCACCCAATCGATGGCTCACACTCCTCTGGATCAAACATTTTTTATCTCTCTTGAGCTTGTGAGTGTTGAAAGACACTCAGTCTTATCCTCTCTGTTGATCTACTGGATACAATGGTCCATGAAAAATTGGTGTTTCTCCCTTTGATAATTTCAACCGTCCGTTCAATCTCTCAAAGACTCCTCACCAAATAACTTGGCGACTTTCCTCCTGAGCTTGGTTTCTGTGAGGTGACTTTGACCCTTGTCCTTCCTTTGAACTTCCCAAGCCTCTAACCCTACTGAGATTTTTTCAATGAAACTTGACCTCGGCCCTGTGCACACTTGCGCTCTACATGCAAGTTCGTGCTACCTCTCCTAAGCTTGTTTGTGGCTTGGACCTCAAAGTGTCTCATCCTTCTACTTATTTCTACATGAACATTGAATGCAAAGGTACTATTTCTCCCGAGCTTATGAACTTGAAACAATTTGCTTCCCTGCACACTCCTTATGCTCGATAGGCCTTCAACTAGTTCTCTTCAACACTTCGTCTAAGTGTTGGCATGGTGCACTCCTTGCACATGTATTCCTCTAGAGTGTTCAACAACTTTGTCTCCTTGAGATTCAACTGCTCGGACCTCAAAGGTCTCTGTCCCTTCTATCCCTCGAAGAGATGCAAGTGCCCTCTTGGCAACTTCCGCTCAAGCACTCCTTGATGAAATTGAAGAGTATTCAGTAACTCTATGAGTGTCCTCTCCTAGACACATCCCTTATCTCTAAACTTGAAATAGAGTTCTTCTTGTGCACTCTTTTCACTCGCTCAATGCCCTCCTGGAAGAACTTCACATAATCCTCAATGATTATGTCTCTCTGCGCCTTCCTCTGCACAGTCTTCACCTCCAGATTATTTAGTAACTCTGAGGCTTCTCATTTGAGTTTATGATTCCTTTGATGCACCCTCCTGGCACATTCTTTCTAGAATTCCACAGAACTCAGATGTGCACTCTTTGCACTGGCTCACAGAGTCTTCAACACTCTGTCATGCAACCCCTTGAATTAAGCAACAAAGAACCTATAATGAAATCAGAAAACCCACAGATAGAAAATTTTTTCTATCCCTGCAGATGGATCCTAACATGCATCTACAACATAAAGGAACACACAAATGACATTCATCAAATACACATAAAACACATAGAACCATATGCAGGACAAACTGCTCTTTTTATTAATCTGAATGTTTTTTACAATGTTTACAAAAGCTCGGAATGCAATAGAGTCTTGGCTCTCTCTTCTCTTCCTCTATTCTAATCTATTCTAGCCTTGTCTAATGAATTCTAGATACAAATATCTTTTACAAAAGAGGGGCTCCTTGAGCCTTTCCCTCCAAGATACCTACTCTCATTAACTACATCGAATTACAATCAATTCCATCTAGCCCGAATTGGATCTAGATCTTCATCAACCTGTCAACCATTAAAGGTGACTCCATCTCCTGGCTACACAAAGGCATCGACATAGCTCTTCCACCCTTACAACATTTAATTACAATTTGAAATTTGAAAGTGAGGTGAAAATGAGAGGGTTGACGCCTCTCCCCTTCTTGAATGCGCTTTCATGTGTTGTCTAGTTGGCACGTTGTTGGGTTGGAGTGATGATCCTGCATCATACTCCACTACTTCAAAAAATTCTCATGAGCTTCCCAGCTCTGTTGAAATACACCTGGATCCCAAACTGTTCTTTTGAGATGTCCATTGGCTCCACTGCTTTGTTGTTGCTACTTCCTGCTGCTCTTGTAGGATTCCTTCTGCTCAACTTCCCTTTGCTGACAAATTCTTGCGCTAACCTCAACATCAACCTTCTTATCTTCTCAATCACCTCTTCCAGTTTCTCTAATGGCTGGTTGATATTATGCAGTATTCTCGGTTGCAACTCCTTCTTGTCAATGGGTAGATCAACTCGATCCCCCTTGCGATTTTCTCCATCTCTTGTGGCCTTAACTTGCCACTCTACTTCAAAGTTCAGCTTGGTAGTCTCATCACTGAGCTTCTACTCAACTTCTCTTTCTGACAGCTTTGCTTCTGCCACCTCTCCTGCTAGCATATCTCCATCTTCCTCCGTCTACTCCTTGGGATGGTATGCTCCATCTTCTATTGTAGGTCTCGATGCTACATTCATCATCTGTTCATCTTCCTGGCCGAACTTTCTGAGCAGTTCTGTCGAATTCCCTTCTCCCAAAATCTACATGACTATCTGCTCATGGCTTTCATCTATTGGCTCTAGATTTTTCAACCAATCCTCTAGCATCTCTAACTCCTTCTCCCATGGAGTGAGCACCTTATTTGCATTCTCTTGTTCTACTAGGAAAGATTCTGATGTCTGCTCCATTTCTTCTTCCTCTATGATAGTCACTGTTGGTCATCCTTCTTCTATTGTTTCATCTGCAGCACATACTCTGGCCTCAACTAGGTTGCTTGGTAGGAATATCTGAATTCATCCAATGATCAGAATACACCTCCGATCTTCCTCCATCAGCTCTCCTTGCTGATATGAAATTCCAGCTGATTTCATCTCTTCTCCCTTGCCCAACTGGAAATATGGGATTTCTACCCTACCCTCCTGGCAGTCTATGAGATCCTCCAATGATCCCATCTCATTGCCCACCTGGAAATCTGAAATTTCTTCACTGCCCACCTGGTAGTCTTTGAGATCAACCATTGACCTATTCTCATTTCCCTCTAGGAAACTCTAAAGTACCTCACTGCTCATCGGGCAGTTTCTGAGACCCTTCTTTGATCTCTTCTCCTCACCATCACTGAGACTCTTCCTAGTTTCTATCTCACAGATGTGAACCATCTCCTCTTCACCTCTAAGGCTTTCAACATACCTTAGCCACACTCTCAACAACCTGTGTTGTCTTCTGGCCAATAATCTTTTAACTGGCCACTTCACCTCCTTCTTCATGGGCCACTCATACACCCAATGCACTTTAGCATCTTGCTACATTTTAAATGCAAGCTTCTCCATTTGCGTTGTTATCTCAATGAGCTCTTTGTCTATATCAACCTTGCTTTTCTACTGGTGGTGTTCTCTTGGACCACATTCATGGACTTCAATAGCCATATTCTTCCTCTACCCGCCCTCTAGGAAATTCTACTATTTACTCTTCAACTAAGAGCATTCCTAGCTTCTCCTACAACTCACCTGTCTATCAAATGTTTGATGCCAACATGCAAACAGATCTCCTCGCACAAATCATTTCACTATGTCTCCTTCTTCTCTTCCACCTGAAATCTACAGACGAAAATTCTTGCTTTGATACCACCTGATGCAGACCCCCACCGCAGCAAGGTCTCCTTGAACTCTTGGTCTTTGGATCTTCCAATTCATGAGTCGAAATGGCTCCTTTGGTTCCTTCTGGAACCCTCAACACTTAAATACCACAGGTCCTTTTCTAAGATCCACCCGTGCGAACATGCACTAGACACGAGCCTCAACTCCACGTGACCACAGACTTAACCTCAAAAGGCACGTCGGGTTTTGCAATGTCAAGACTTCATTTGCAAGGCACCCTGACTCCTTCGATTCCTGAAATCCCGAAATGGGATAATAGTCCATAGCTCCTCCCTTAAGTCCTTCTAATATGACCCTCAACTGTGACCTGGGGCCAAACCTTCGAGCGTGTCAGGACTTCGCGTGTTGGGGATCGACGATGTAGATTTTCCCCCGTTTCTCAATATCCGAAATGTCGAAATTTCGTCACCATAAATCAATGGTCCCAATTCCTCCCACTATCTGACGTTCCATATCACGTCGGGATTTTGCATATCGGTAATTCCCGAAAATAACTTCCTCCACACTCCTGAACCCCGAAATGTCAATATTTTGGAGTGTCCAATCGACGGCTCACACTCCTTGGGATATAACAGTTTTTATTTCTCCTGATATTGTGAGTGTTGAAAGACACTCAGTCTTATCCTCTCTGTTGATCTACTAGATCCAACGGTTCATGGAAAATCGATGTTTTTCCCTTCGAGAATTTCAACTGTCCGTTTAGGCTCTCAAAGACTCCTCACAAAATAACTTGGCGTCTTTCCTCTAGAGCTTGTTTTCTGTGAGGTGACTTCAACCCTCATCCTTCCTTTGAACTTTCCAAACCTCTACCCCTCCTAAGCTTTTTTCAATGAAACTTGACCTCGGCCCTATGCACACCTGCGCTCTACGTGAAAGTTTGTGCTACCTTTCCTGAGCTTTCCTGTGGCTTGGACCTCGAAGTGTCTCAACCTTCTACTTGTTTCTACAGGAACCTTGTACACAAAGGTACTATTCCTCCTCATCTTACTAACTTGAAACAATTCACTTCCCTGCACAGTCCTTGTGCTCGACCAACCTTCAACTAGTTGTCTTCAACACTTCATCTAAGTTTTGTCTTGGTGCACTCCTTGTATAGGTCTTCCTCCAGAGTGTTCAGAAACTATGTCTCCTTGAAATTCAACCTCTTAGACCTTAAAGGTATCTGTCCCTTTTGTCCCTCGAAGAGATGCAAGTTCCCTCTTGGCGACTTTTGCTCAAGCACTCCTTGTTGAGCTTCCAAAGTATTCAATAACTCTGTGAGTGTCTTCTCCTAGAAACTTCCCTTATCTTTGAACTTGAAATAGAGTCTTATTGTGCACTCTTTGCACTTGTTCGATGCCCTCCTGGAAAAACTTCATAGAATCCTCAGTGATTTTTTCTCTCTTTGCCTTCCTCTTCACGGCATTTAACTCTAGAGTATTCAGTAACTCTGAGGCTTCTCCTTTGATTTTATTATTCCTCTGGTGCACCCTCCTGGCACGTTCTTTCCTGAATTCCACAGAGCTCAGATGTGCACTCTTTTCACTGGCTCACAGAGTCTTCAACACTCTGTCATTCAACCCTTTGCATTAAGCCACAAAGAACCCATACTAAAATAAAAAAACCCACATATAGAAAATTATGGCTATCCTTGTAGATGGAACCTAACATACATCTACAGCATAAATCAACACACAAATGACAGTCATCAAATACACATAAAATACATAGAATCATATGAAGGACAAACTTGTCTTTTTATTAATCTGAATGTCTGTTACAATTTTTACAAAATATCGGACTGCAATAGAGTCTCGACTCTCTCTTCTCTTCCTCTATTCTAATATGTTATAGCCTTGTCTAATGAATTATAGATACAAAGATCTTTTACAAAAGAGGGGCTCCTTGAGCCTTTCCCTCCAAGCTACCTACTATCATTAATTACATCGAATTAAAATCCATGCCATCTAGCCTGAATCAGATCTAGATCTTCATCAACCTGTCAACCATTAAAGGTGACTTCATCTCCTCCCTACACAAAGGCATCAATATGGCTCTTCCAGCCTTACAACTACAATTTGAAATTTGAAAGTGAGGGAAAAATGAGAGGATTGTCGCCTTTCCCCTTCTTGAATGCGCTTTGATCTACTGTCTAGCTGGTGCATTGCTGGGTTGGAGCGATGCTCCTACATCATATTCTCTTTGTTCTCCTCGAACATCACCCTAATTTCATCTTTCTTTTGCTGCGCAACTCAAAGTTGCTCTAAGACCTCCTCCTTTTCTTTCTTCATGCCTTTTGTAGCCTGCTCCTTTTCTTCTTGGATTCGATGAAGTCAAGCCTCTGTTGCATCTTCTAATATTCGTAATTGGGTGGGATCATCCCCCAATTCTACAATTTCCACTGAAGAAGGTGCAGTAGGTACTGCACGACTCGAATGGATAGCTTGTTGTATGTCCTTGAGCTCCTTCTCTATTTTGTCATACAATGTTTCTGGCTTTGCTTCATGTCTCTGCAGGATATCCTCTGAGGTTTCCTCCATAGTTTCAATGATGAGATCGAAATCATCCACTGTGAGCACATTCTTCGACTAAGGCTTATTGGCTCGGGTCTTCTATCGTGCTGAGGGTTTCTGTGGGGAAACCTTCCTTTTCTTCGATATTTCGGCCTCAGTAGGGGGATCCTTCGGTAGTGTAAATTCACCTTTGTCTTGATTTTCTCCTTCTTCCCCTCCTTCTTGTTGGTTCTCTTTGTCTCCTCCTCCTCCTGCAGGTGAGTCAAGCCTAATTTCCTCTGAGGCATTGTCCTTATCATCGATTTCTGTGTTCTGTACTTCCTCCTTTTTCTTCTTTTTCTTCGCGCTAGTTTGTCCATCATGTTTGACCCGGGTGACCAAGGGACTTCTGATGATGTCGAGGTCAGAGAGTTCTGCATCTTCCACTGAGACAAGGAACTCTAGTGGTCATTCTTTGGTGATCTCCTCAATGTCTTCATCGGTCAACTTATAATAGGACTGCAACTCCTCCTTACTCTCATCCCTGTGCATAGTGATATAAATAAAGTGTCGATCTACGCGGAACTTCGCTAGCAGTCTGTATTGATGCAGTGTGTTCAGGGTCATTCGTAGAAATGCTTCAATGACGCGCTTCAACTGCTGGTAGTAAGCATGGAAGACAACGTTCGACTACCACTGCTTCGACATGTCATTTGTGTACCAAAAGGTGGAGAACCTTGCAGCCAACGACTCCAATGGATTGACTTCTGGGAATGTCTCTCCTTATGACATCTACCAAGTGACGAAGACGATCAATACCAGTAACCAACTGAAATGAAATTTGTGGCCTTGATCCTGCACTTCACAGCAGTCCTTCTCGAGCTCGTTGACAAGGTAACTCACCCAGTTCATTTGCATTCCTTCTACACATTTCCCTATGAGGTCTACTACAAATCCAGTGACTTGTGTTGGACGGTTCTTTTTTATTACCTAACCAACTATAAGATGACAAGCCAGGTGCACTACACCATCCTAGATGGAGGCTACCTTGTAGCCTCACTTTCACTTCTGTACATCGTCATAGGCTTCCTTTATGCGTTGTGCCAGGGAGCGATCTGAGGACTTCCCTAGGTAGAATTGGTGAGGGTTCGGTCCCTGCATGCTCAGTCTTGTGATCAAGTGGATCAACGCCGAATCCACAAGGATGCGCCTGTCGAGCCACAGATAGCCTCCATGATATCATGATAGAAAGAGTTTAACGCAAGCGTTAACCTCCTCGTGTCGGCCAAAATGAGGTATCTTCATCGCGTTCAGGACAGTTGATTGTGCAAGATCCTTTATCCATGGCTAGGAGACTATGCATGGCTTCTTCCTAGTCATGTTCATCAAATACCTATGAGGTGCGAGCATCACATAGTTCTTCCGGTCTCCAAGGTTGAATTCGTTATTCTTCAAATTTGGAATGTGCCCTAACTGGGGTCCAACTACGCATATCCCCTTCGGGATGTACATGGTGATCAACGTGTATTCAAAGTCACGCAGGATACTGTCACGACTAACTATTCTAGCCAAAGGCAATATGTATTCAAAAAATATTGACGGGATCTTCTTCACATTAACCACATCATCGCAGTGTTTGTTTCACTTCTCGGTCATGATTTGGCTAGAACGACGTCTAGTCGAGGGGGATTCTTGTAGGCCCCTAGTCGATGATGCTTGTAGTCCTATAGACTACATTAGTACAGTTGAAAGAAATGATGGATGTTCACAAAGATGTCAGTTTACCAGAGATCCTGAAATTAAAACAACGCATAAGTGCAAGAATAGAAGACTTCAACATAGATTTTGTCTTGGATGAGGAAACACTAGTGAATATTATGACAGAAGGAACTTGGAAAATTTTGGGAAAGCCAACTGTGATACCTTCATTGGGAAGGATAGGCTTGTTTAAGAGTAATATGATAACCTTATGTGGAAGAGTTACTAATGTACCTATTATTGCTCATGGAGCATCAACTGAAGAAGAATTTGAAGTCATTAAGTTTGTTGGGGAAAACGCCCCTTTCCCACTTTTACTAGGTAAGCCTTGGATTGAGAAGGATTAGATCATAAGGAAAGCAGAGGAAGAAGATATAGAAAAGAAGAAACAAGAACTAATGGATTTCATAGCTAGAAAAATAGACCGACTAATAGAAGAACGAGAGGAAAAGTCTAAGCAACAAGACAAAGTAATAACGCAGGAGGAACAAAAGGAAATAAAATTAGTTGTCAAGGTTGAAAGAATGCAAGAAGGCTTGAAGAACCTATCCATGCAAGAAATAAGTATATCCACCCAGGAAGTATTAAGAGAAGGAATATTAACTTCAAACCCTTTGAGGGAACCTTAACAGTGCGAAGTCACTACGCTAGGGGAAGATACGAATAAAATTGGAAAGAGGATTCCAGAAACAATTAGAGAGACTCAGATCATAGGGAAGAAGGCAAGGAAGATCAATAAAAATAAATCCAATTTGGAAAAGTTGCAAGAAGCTACAGAAACTAGATGGAAGACTTTGCAGACTGGAACCTCACAGGAGGCAAGTTTGTAGGATTTGAACCTTGTTGGAATAGTAGGACAACGCAGAATGGGATTTCTCCCTGGTGAAGCTATATAACTGTTAGAGGTGCCCCAACCATTATAATGACACTCCAGAACGGTTAGAAAACACATTTATGGGTTGATGGACCGCTTTTGGACGTTGAGACCGTGCCATAACGGACAGATTCACATTGATGGAAGCATTCCTAGCTATTGGAAGATCCCTTACAGTGCCCCTCTTATTTAACTCGTCGGTCGTTGTGTCAGGACCACTTTTTTCCACCTATGATTAACTAAGCCAAGAAGAGAATTGTCCATGTGTCAAGTTGTGCTATCCGAAACTAGACCTCGCTTGTCTGCTTGCCTACCTCGTCTGTCTGTTCATCTACCTGCTGTGCCTTCCTCATCACAGATTACAAAATTGGGGGATGAACTAACCCAATTGAGAATACTTGCAGATGCGACAAAAGATCGACTTCAAAGAGTCCAGGAAGAGAAGGAGAAGGCTACATAAGCCTTGAAACAAGAGAAATATGGAGTCTTAGCAAAATTAAGAGCAAGGCAGGAAATTGTATCAGCCCAGGAAAGTGAGAAAGTAGAGATTCAAACGAAGCTCCAGGAGGAAAAATCCCAGCTACAGAGAGAAAAGGAGCAGTTTCTCGCAGAGCGGGCCATGGTCAAAGAAGTAGTGAGTAAATAATGTCACTATGTGTTAGTCTTGGCACAGGAGGAGAAACAGTCGGTCGAGGCTCAAGTGGTGAAGATTGTTGAGACCCTCCAGCAGCTGCAGGCTAGAATAATAGAATTGGAGGCCCAAGTAGTGTCGATCACCCCATAGGAGGTGCCTGACCAGAGGGAGGAAACCACTAAAAACACAATAGTAAGGATAACAGCCTTCACCTCGGAGTGAAAACAACTGAGTGATAGAAGCGCATAGACATATGAACGCCTCGCCGAAGATCCAGAGCTAAGAAACCTGGAAGCACAGTTACAGGAGGTGCAACAATAAACATTTTTCATGTAGGCATAGATGAAGCTGCTCATCGTAGTTGAAAGAATTAAGATATCCCAGGAGGAGTTCTCAGTACAACAGTAGATCACTTCCCTCTAGGGAAAGGTAATGGAAGTCACGCAAAAGTTGTAACCTATGCAGGATGAAGCCTACAAGGTGTTTGAAGAGATTGATGGACAGTGATCACAATTGGACCAAGTGGTTGCATAAGTAGAACAATGCCTGGAAGGGCCTGTTACAGAGCAAACGATCTAGGAGATCGTTGAGCAAGAGGCTCAGGAGAAGTAGCAAGTTGAGGCAGCTCGAGTTAAGCTCGAGGCCTTTGAAGCAACATTGTCTAGACTTGAGTGATGTGGGATGAGTCACAAGTGAGTGTTGGGGGTCTGTTATCCCTCGACCAAGTTTTGAGGAAACCTTGGTCAAAGTTGACCCACTTTTGGACTTCGAAACATTGATCGAGGAAGGAGCACCCTAGCGGAGCTGAGATCGCAGATCTCACTTATTTTGCGGGCTATGTGGACCCAATAAGGGGTTCTTTAGGGTTTTTGTAATGCATTATGGGATGTCGGCCCATGGGGTTTGCCTAAGTGTGGCCCTATTGTAAGGGTTTGTAAAAGTATAAATAAAAGAAGAATGTATGGAAAAAGTAGTAGTCTTTTGGAGCTAAGTGCAAGTGGTCCGAGTGGCTTTGTGCAAGGGAATGTATGTGTGTTAAGGCTTTGTGCTTGATAGAGAGTTGGCTTTGTGCCTTGACCTATTTTTGGAAGGAGGATCTAGTGCTCAGTGCGCAGATATATTGTCCGGTGTGAAGCTCGACTCTATGGCTTAGTGCACAAGAGTGAAGGACAGTAAGATTCAGATGAATAATAAAGAGGCGCAGCAGTTGGTGGAAGTAGCCCCACTCTGGGGTGAACCACGCTTATCTGGTGTCTTATGGTTTGCTTTGCACAATGTTATTTCTGTTGTTTTTTTCTTAGTTCTTAGATTAGATACATAATGAATATGTATGTGTTTCTTAAATGCATTGCTTATGTTAGAATGCTAGATCTGATTCAGAGTGCTAAGTGCTAAGTGTTTAATGTGAATAATCTTTTGTTATTATTGAGCTAGATATATCTTAGATTATGTTATGTGATGTCCATAAGGTTACTGAACTAATGTATGTCACTTCCTAAGCATTAACAGAATACCCTGCGAAGTTTTATTATCAAATATCTATGTCCCAGCTTGGTTACAGACACTTGCATCCTGTAACCCCTCGTGCTTCTACCTCAAGTGAGACCTCGCCTACTTTGTAGGTGTTGCCAAAAGGGCTGGTAGTCGAGGTTTTTTTGGTGCGTTGTTAATCATTGAACCCTGGGTCCACCCCTGTGCCAACAGATGGTCAATGTCCTCTTCCATTGAATTGGTGTCTTTCAAAAATATTGTATCTATACCTTTTTCATTTAGGTCCCTTATAGAGATAGAGTAAAGGGTATCTTTAGGAATCTTAGATGTACAATCATGTATATTTGTATTCCATGAACATATGAAAGTTAAATAAGCTTCCTTGTCTTCTTACGCAAGGCGCATGAAAGTTAACATACTAGAATCCTCTAATCTAGGTATGTCAAAGTGTTGGATGAATTAGTCTATGAATAGGTGGAGGTCCTAGACCATCCCTTTAGGGAGACGATAAAACTAGTGAAGGGAATTACCTATTAGGTATCAAGGAAGGATTTTGATAAAGATATTATTATTTCCAATAAAATCATAATAGACCATGTCAAAATCCTCTAGGTGACACCTCAAGTCTTTCCTAATGGATTTTCCAAACTTGGGTAATCTTGTAGAATTTGGAGGGACATATGTCTATGCAATTTGAGGGACAAAGTTTGTCTAAATATTTGGTCAAAATAAGTTTTTTTTATCGTATTCCTTCTTGTACCACCATGGTTTAGGTTTTGACAAGGATTCTGCCTTGATTGGTGTTCAAGACCCATTACCCTACACCCTTACTATGAAAAATGTGATCCTAATAGTGTACATATCCCACTCTCATGTTAGAGATACTATTTAAATAGTGTGTGTAGTCATGAGGTATTGTTCATGGTCCATGAACCCTAAAATATTCATTCTTGGCATGAGGTCCTTGATTTCCTCTTTTAACCATGGTTAAGACCATGATACCATCACAAGTGAGAAAAAGATCATAATGATGCACATATCCTATTTAGAGGTGAAAATTCCTGTATAGATGGTCTATCTAGTGATGAAATTATTTGTTTAGGGCCCTTAAGGATATATTCTTCATTGAGGACCTAAGGATGTGTGTTTCCTCCCTCAAACATGGTCAAGGCCCTGACACCCATCATGGCATGTAAAACCTGCTAATGGCATCCATATCTCACTTGTAGGACATATATTCCCTATAGAGGGATTGGTGGTTTTAAGCCTTGTTAATGTCTCATGAGCCCTATAATATTTATTTAGGGCATAAGGTCCTTGATTTCCTCCCTTGGCTATGATCAAGGCCACAAGATCAATCCTTAGTGTGCAAAATCTCCTAGTGGAACTCATATGTCATTGAAAGGCTAAAGATCCCTTATAAATGGATTGAGTAGTGGTTAGAGGTCTTATAAAGGACCTTAAGCACTTGAAGCTTAATTTAGGACATAAGACCCTTGTTTTCCTTCCCCAACCAAGGTCAAGGACCCAAGATCCATCCCTAGTGTACAAAATGTCCTATCATTTTCCATATCTCAAACTGTAGGCCATAGATTCCATATAGAGGGAATGTGGGGTGGTTCTAATCCTTTTCCATGGCCTATGACACCTAGGAGAATAATTTAGGGATTAAGGTAGTTGATTTCCTCCCTCAACCATGGTAAGGGATATGAGACCCATCTACAATGTGCAAAACCTCCTAATGGTTGCCATCCCATTAACACATATCCCTCTTGGAGACCAAATATCCTCTATAGAGATATTGTGTGATTGTTTAATTCCCCGTTCATGTAATTTGTGTAATATAAGCCTCATTTATGGCCTAAATCCATCATTTTTATCCCTCTACAATAGTTAAGGCTCCAAGACCCACATGTGATGTGTAAAACCTTTTAATGGTTCCCATATCTTACTCATACACCATAAATTTCCTATAGAGTGCCCATGTGTTTGTTTTAGGCCTCATTCATGGCCCAATAGCCCTAAAATATTCATTTAGAGCCTAAGGAACACAATTTCCCCTCTCAACCATGGTTAAGGCCTCAACATCCATCACTGGTGTGGCATACATTCTAATGATGTTAATATCACACTCGAAATCCAAACATTCCCTATAAAGGATCCACATGATGGTTTGAGGCCTTATTAATGGCCCTTGAACCCTAAAAATTATTTAGGTTCTAATGGATATCTTTTACTTCCCAAATTGTGGACAAGGCCTCGAGACCCATATCTAGTGCACAAAACTTCCAAAAGGTGCCCATACCCCATTCATAGGCCATATATTTGTTAGAAAAACAGGACCGCGGAGCAATAAAATAAATCAAATGCAGAAACAAAACACAGAAGACACACAATACAAGAGAGACACAAATTTATGTGGTTCACCCAGTGTGGGCTACGTCCACCAGAGAAATTGTCAAGTCCTTCCTTTATTATTATCCATCAAATGAAGGGATACAACCTACAGCAAAACCCGCTGTAACTTCCTCTTCTTTCTCTCACAGTCTCCTCTCTCAAAATACAATATTCACCATCATCCATAGCCACAATACATTTCCCTCATAAAAGAGGGTTGCCTTCTAGGGAAAAAAACCATAACATAATCTCTAACGTTAGATCTGTGACCTTATAATGAACGGTCCAGATTTACAATGAAATTACAATATACTTTTACAAGGCAATCTTTTCTTTGGGGGCCCACTTGCCCCCAGACCCCCCAGCCGGGGGGATGGACCCCCCGGACCCCGCAGAGGGGGTACCCCCCCTCTGCACTCCCCCGCGTGGAAGAGTGTACATACTGCTGGGGTGTAAATACTTTATGGGGTATAAACACGGCTGAAAGTAAGGACCTCTGAATCTGGAAGATAATCAGGCTCCACAACCAACAATCTCCCACTTGGAGACTGATCTCAACAACTCCACCGCTGTTGTATATGCTAGACTCTGAACCTTCTTGGACCTGGCAAATTTCTCATCTTCATCTTCATTCTTGAA
>CBVK0101256930.1:0-21195 GCA_900067695.1 Picea abies
CCCCCCCCCTATCTAAATTGTTATATATAAAGTTATATGAATATTTCTCTAGCCACTCGCAAGAACTAGTAGAAATGACCTGATTGGGGTTGGAAGAATACACATGAATGCCTACTAAAGATTCGATACATGCATAAAATTAGGGAACCAATGCCACATGATTCAATAACCACTTATTAATTTCCTTTTCCACAAACTAAATAACCTTATCCCAAAGGTCCTTAGGAGGATATTGAAAGGAAAAGAGGATTCCTAGGAACTTAAAGATTAATCCTGGTTGGATTTAGGACAAACCCTTATCAACAACCCATGGAGGTAGGCCTTATAGGATTTTTCCATAACATTAGGTTTTATGCCATTGGATTCCAGATATTGAAGTACCATATAAAAACCTCAAGGAAATCTATAATGTTCTTCATGGAGACTATATCATCAAGGATAGAGTGGAAGGAGTAATTTCCAAAGTACCATTAATTGATTACCCAACTCCCTACTATAGGATGAACTGCATTATAAGGCCCTTATCCATTCAACGAGAAATGAGGTAGCCCAAAGATTTTGGTGCCATGACATAAGGAGCCAAGGCTAAGGGAAAACCTTGTCAGGTGAACTTGACTCATCTCTACATTCATTGATTCACACTTATTAATAACATGCAAATCAAGGACTTAGAAAAAAGAATCTCCACTTATTTAAGGAAGAAATGTTTAAATCCCAAGACCTTAAGTGTGGCTAGATAAAAGAAAAAATCAACCCTGCCATAAGACTTTTCAAAGTCAATCTTAATAAAGACATTTAGTCTAGCCCACTCCATCCCAACTCATATTACTTTGACATTATCGAAAATGAAGTACTAGTTCTTATATAAAATGTACTTGATTCACATGTTCACGACCTTGGCCATAATTTTGCAAGAGACTTCTACAAGATCATCAAGCAACTTGTAATGAGTTGATGTTTCTAGCTTAGAACATGTCATGTGCCCAAATCCTAAGTAAGGATTGTTAAATTATTAATATAAGTGGAAGGAGAAGCATATCAACAATTGTCTTACACCACCAATGAATAATTGAAACACTAATACTTAAGAGTATCTCTAATCCGGTGCAAGCAACATGCACTCATAAACTCAATAAGTGGTTTCATGGCATTTTCCATATGAGAGAATGTTAAATACATAATCTATTAATGATATGTGATGCTTAGAGATGGACAATGTTCATGTTAAAACTAAAATGATATATTAAATCTCAAGCATCAAATGTATTGAAAGTTGGGCATATTATGTTTTTAGTGGCTCAATATGAAATACATAACACTAAAAAAATTGTACAATACTAGAAATAAAATTTCTTCTTAAGTTCTGTGAAAGTAACAATTTCAAATTTTCATAAATGTTGCTAATATACATTTAAAAAAAATAAAGTCTTTCCACATTAACACACATCTAATAATTCAATCTTTTTCATACTCTTCCTTTAACATAGCATTATTGTCTATTCCCTTTACCATGAAGAAAAGAATGCCCACATTTCCTTTGGACAAATAACTATGTAAACACCATTATTCATTCCCTTTGCCATGAAGAAAAGAGTGCCCCCAAAGTTTCAATCTTTTTCAT
Organism: Picea abies; assembly: GCA_900067695.1. NCBI lineage: Eukaryota > Viridiplantae > Streptophyta > Pinopsida > Pinales > Pinaceae > Picea > Picea abies. The sequence continues at coordinate 1,622 of CBVK0101256930.1, forward strand.
ACTCTTCCTTCCTTTAACATACCACCATTGTCCATTCCCTTTACCATGAAGAAAAGAGTGCCCACATTTCCTTTGAACAAATAACTGTGTAAGCACCATTGTCCATTCCTTTACCATGAAGAAAATAGTGCCTACAAAGTTTTAAGAGTCTGTTTGTTTTTGGATATATTTTCTTTGGAGAAATAACTGAACAGATCAATTCAGACAAATTATACTTTCACTGATACATTTAAAAGAAACCCAAAGCTATTAAAAACAAAAACAAAAAAAACCAAACATACAAGTAAAAAAAACTCTCAAAACTCTCGCTCGCAGGAGAAATTATACGTTCTACTGATACATTGAAAAAAGCCAAAGCCCTTCTGAAAAACAGAAAACCCAAAAACGCACGTATCTCTAATTATGTTGGAAATTTCGCTGGAAACTCTTCTCATCGGGGCTGGCCTTGCAATATTTAAATCTCTAATTATATGTCACTGCCATGGCAGATAGTGGTGATCAAGTCATCTGTTATATCTCTAATAACTATTTAATTGCCAAATACTAATATGATAAGCAGCAACGCTGTACATAACATAAATTAATATCCACGCCTTGATATGCTGACTCTCAGGGATTGTCACAACCAATAAAGAGAGAGTATGTTGCCTGGAATATCTTCTCAGTTGCCTGGAATATCTTATCAGGACATATATTCCAAGAAAACAGTCAACAACCAGTGTTCTAGAACCTTATCATGCCGCACGCCATTATGTTTGTCTTCCACTCTTGAAAAGCTTCTTATCTTTATACCAGATGTGGAAATGGCTCAGCACTAAATGTGAACATATCTCTTTTATATAACTATTATTTATCGGTATTGCTTGGAAACGGCTCTGCACCAACTTTTATTTATTGGTATTGCTTCTCCACATGTCGTTATGCATATTAATATTCCATAAGCTCTAGATTCTACAAACTTAGATATAGCTTTTGTTATTTTGTTGATATGATGGTTGAACTTTTTTTTTTTTCAATAAAAAATAAAATTAGATTTGATTTTTGGTGGGTTTTTAAAAATTTAAGAAAAGTTTATAATAATAATAATATATTTTTAAAGTCACAGTTAAGTTAAACATCAAATTGGTGTATAAGATCTTTTTGTTTGTAAAATAAAAAATCTCCTTTATATATATAAATTTTATAAAGGTATACACATGTTCTTAACTATTATAATTTTTATTAATGATTAAATTTCAAGATTACTTTTTTGTATTTAATTTATTAATAGTAAATTTATTTATCACCAAAACATTTGGCAATTAAATGAGTTTTTATTTTTATTTTTATAAATATGTTAATTATCTTTTTTTTTAAATCTATTATCAATTTCCTTTTTTCATAAATATGTTAATCATCTTCTTCTTTTAGAATCTTTGTTATCAATCTCTTTGTATAATTAATCTCCTTTTTTCATAAATATATTAGTCATTTTCTTTTTTTAGAGTTTTGTTATCCATCTCTTTGTAATAATTATGATGACTAAAAAGTCAATACTATTTTAAAATAATAAATTTGTAAATTTATTTTCATTATAATTATTAGTATTTATAAAAGATTAGAAAATCTCTGTTATCCATCTCTTTGTAATAATTATGATGACTAAAAATTCAATAACATTTTAAAATAATAAATTTGTAAATCCATTTTCATTATAATGATTAGTACTTATAAAATGCAATCTTCTAATGTCCATAGTTTTCCTAACTTAGGAAAAATCTCAAAATTTTATACATGAATATGTATTTTTTGTGTCATGTAATTTCAAGTGTTAATCCTTGTGCTCAACTAATATGATATGTGCATTACAATTCTTTAGATAAGTCTCTTAGAAATCACTTACAAATCATTCAAATGTTTCTCTTTGTGCCCTACTTAAAAAAATATGATATTTGTATAAGGATATGTGCATTACAATTCTTCAGATAAGTCTCTTAGAAATCACTTATAAATCATTCAAGTGTTTTTCCTTGTACTCTACTTAAAAAAATATGATATTTACATGAGACATGTCTCAAATATGTTTTTTAGAAATTACTTAAAAAGTATGTTAATATTAATATGTAAAATAATTTCATTCAAAAGAAAGTAGGTTAATATAAATATCTAAAATAGTTTCATTGAAATATGTCTCTTAGAAATCACTTAGAAAGTATGTTAATATTAATATATAAAATAGTGTCACTAAAAGTAAGGTTGACATGTTAATGAAATTGAAACGTTTCATTTAATTTAATATTTACATTTTTATAAGTAAATACTAGTAAAATTGTACTTGAGACATTATTGTTAACTCATACACCCTCTTTTCAACTCTCAATATTTCAACAAATTAGGTATGAACTTAATACTTCCATGATCTCGCCTTTAGAGAGATATCTATTTTGATAAATTTGAAACACCTTTAATTTAGTGATTTGAAATGATACCATTATGTCATTATGTCTTTCAACATATTTTTCAAGTCATGAATACTCAAAGAAATAAATTTATCAATAGTTTACTTCTTTGAAAAATAAGATTCAAAGCATCCTTTGTTGCTAATGCTTCTCAGTAATCTATGTAGTGAATATTTAATTATAAATTAGAAGTATCTCTACAAATATTGATAGATACATCTTTATGAATAACCTTCATGGTGGTGAATATTTAATTATAAATTAGAAGTATCTCTACAAATATGGATAGATACATTTTTATGAATAACCTTATGATGGAAGCTCCAACAGATCCAAATCCAACTAAATTTATGAAGGATAGGTCAAAAAAGTTGTATTTGCTTCACATAAATTGAACCCTTCCACCTTATTTGAAGCAAGTATATGAATTTTGTTACAAGTTGAACTCTTTCTTCATTGATCAAATATGTTATATAAATAATCAAATGTTGTTTCATGATCCGGTCAATTCTTTTATTCTTTCATCAACTAAAATTGAATAAAATGGTTTATGGAAAATATCATCTTTTAAATTATTTCACTATACTTCCTTAACAACTTATATAAATTTGATTCTAGATGTCCTATGAGTATATGTGAGAATTCATTACTAGAGATATGTGTGGAATTACTTTACACCTATTATAAATTGACTTATTGTGAAGGTAATTCATTTATATCAATCAAATACATATTTTTAACAAGTAATATAATATAACTATTTATTTTAATATTTACAATTAAATTTTTTTTTTATATTATTATTATTATTTTTAAATTACAAAACAAATTTATTACCATTTGATTTTGCATAGCTATTTATATCATATACTTGAAAAGTGATACTTTCATCTTTAACAAATGGATTTTTACTCTTATATTTAAGACACTAACACCACTTTCTTATTTCAATACCATCACAATATTTTATAACATAAATCCAAATCTTATCTTCCATTTGGACTTGAATGTTCTTTTGTATGTGTTTTTTTTTATATTTGTCTAATTCATGGTCTTTAAGTGGATAAGCATAAACGTCATCATAATAAATTTGTCATAGTTAATTAAAATGCAAAGAAATATAACACAAGATATCAAATACATCAATAAGTAATAATTTTATTTTATTTTTTCAAAATTTACACTTTGGAAATATATAAATGTTAGTTAATAATACATTAATACTTAAGGTTAAATAAAAAGTGATTAAAATAACTTATTTAAATATTATTAAAAAAAAATAAGATGAAAATCACAAGGTTCTTTTCAAGTTTGTACATGTGGCTACAAGGTAGATATAGTTCTTGTCGATATAGTTATAGGAACAACTTTTCAATTAATGCAATTCAATTAAGAGAGAAATGTCAGAGTCATGGTGTTGAGTCATTGTCTATGCAATGTGAAATGTAAAAGGAAAATGTGATAAATATATGGACCATTTGCATGTTGTACATCCCAAACATATAAATTTTGGTGATTAAATGTATCCTTCGACATTATGATAATGGTCATTGGCCACATGAGGAAAATTGCGGGATATAATTTATGTGACCTAAACTTTAAGGCCTCAATAACAAGATGATAAGGTTGAATAAATAGTGACGTTAACACTAGTGCAAATTTTAAAATGACCATCATGACATTAGATTAGAATAAAAATATAACAATTTGTATGGACAACCAACCATATTGGAAATAATATATGGAATATAGGTGAATCTATGATCATTTATGCTATTGTTAGTCTAGGATTCTTTAAGGAATTCATTGCTTAGGAATTGTTAGACTTCCATAACATGAAACCACATTATATTTGTAGGTTAGAACAAGGTCACATTACATATACTTATTGAATGAATGAAACAAGCACGATGTATAAGAACATTTTGCTAAATTGGGTCATCATTCATGCATTTATTCAAAGTCTCTACTAAAGAAAGCATTGGCAAAGAAGGCTACATTATTCCCCCACAAAATAAAGTTGTCATTCTATAGAAATGGGAGAGTAGACATGGTTTCCATAGATCAAAACTATGTTGAGTGATCTATTAACATAAAAAAATGTTACAATATCTTAGAAAAAAATAACAACTTGTTTAGAGAATATATCAACCACACACCAAAATAGGATCCAACTAGTTGGAGGGAATCTCTCATGTCCAACTAGATCTAACAACCTCCTAAAACTTAGAATAAAAATTCTCACATAGAGACAAACTCTACTTTACAATGATCAATAATAATAACAACCACAACCTTTAGTGTGATCAAGTATCACACATAATACAAGTAGGAGGTCCTCATTCTAGCACTCCCCCTTAACAAGTGCTTGTTTCAATCTTTACCAGGTCAGGTCTTCATCAACATCTATTCCTTTGTAACACATGCTCCCATAGAAAATGAAGATGATCCTTATAAAAAAAATTGTCTCTTGGTGCAACCAGGGAATTTATTCTTCTAGAAATCATGAATTTGTAGAACTCCATATAAAGGAACAACCATCCATAAAAATACATGGGCACCTAACCACTACAACTGCTGGTCTAATATGAAGTATTTCATGTACATGGATTATTCAACTTCTTGACGAAATCCTCTTGGATGTGCAACCAATCCCATCAACATTATAAGAGTTGACCAATGCAAAAAATGCACCCACTCTTGGATGACACTTGTCCCTTGAGTATTACCTTGTTTTGACACATAGAAAAACAACTTGTATATAGGTTTCTTGTCTCATAACATCACTCTGATTCCACAACCATCATGTGTTCCAATCAAAGAGCATTCAATCGACATATGGCCCACTCCTCCAATCATTAAAAATCTCCTTATATGGGTGGACAAACTCCCCATTCATGGAAATACAATAGGTGGTCATTTTAGAGACTCAACTCAACTACGACATATGGATGTACATCAATTTCCCTCATGCTCAAGAAATATCAAATGACCAACTTGAATTATGCACCTAAGCATGAGGATGCACATCCGAATGTTCTAGTTAAGTTTCACTCACCTATTCATCATAAAGCCCAAACCTCCAAGCTTGGACACATGAAAACTGAATCCATTTCGTCTCAGAGACACCAAGACATCCTTTGTTCGGATTAAACACACTAAGAGAATTATTAGCTCAAACACACCAAGCCATCCAATGCTTAGCTCAAACACATCAAGAAATTCATCAACTCAAACACACCGAGTAATTCTCATAAAATTGGTATAATAATCAAGAAATTTCTTGACACTGCCATTCGTTGTGACACACACAATAATGGATCAATGTAGGTGCTCCATTTGCCAATCCCTGACACACATAGGATAAAAAAATGGATACCAAATTTGTGTATATCCAGGTCTTTTGTGACAATTTTTTTTTTAGAATCCAAAACAACACCACTGCTTTCACCATTGCAACACTAATTCTACTATCTACTAGCACCATATCCTACGTAAATAGTTTCCCCTAAAACTATCCTAGTCATCATTTTGGACCAAACTCCAAAACAAATTTCTCTATTGCATTTATAACATCAACATTATCTTTCCTACTACAAAAATAGATAGGTGGATGCTCTCGTACTGCAATCAAAATAACTAGGATGCAAACAATTCCTCACCATGCATTCACATCACTACCATCTATTATTGTAGTAGTGGCACTATTAATTCCCATTAAAATGTTGCTTGTCCCTTCAACATGTATTTCCTTCTACCACTCTTGCTGAGACTATATATAAGTACCCGTTTCCTTTTGATTTCACTAATGAGTACCACAACAAGCCAAAAAAATGATAGTGCAATCACATATGCACTAGCAAATCCGCATAAATGGAGTTCTAACTCCCTTTAAATGTAGATAAATGGGAGAGAAGACATTGTAACCACACATAAAAACTGTGTTGAGTGATCTATTAACATCAAAAAAATTCGTTTGATGCCTCAAAATGGCCCTGGAAGGTTCCGTACCCCAATTTTCCAAATTGGGACTTGCCACTAAAATGGCCTTGCAAGTTGATTCCTCCATTTTTTTCCACTCTGAAAGGATCGAGATATATGAAAAACAATATAATGATCCAATCTGGATCATACCTCCCCATTTAGGGAGTATTTTGGTCCCCAGAATATTTACTGAATAAGGTGAGGAAAAGTTTCCTCTACCTTCTCCCTAGAGTACCACTTTGATTTTCCTGGAAGTTGTCCTTTCAATCCAATATTCCAAAGGGCATGCTACCCATGTCTTGTAGTTCTAGATCTCTTCTGAAAAACTATGTACTCTGCCAACTCTTCCTGAGCATCTAGTGCTAAGTTCTCTATGGAAGGTAGGACTTGCTCCTCCTCCTGATCCAACATGTAAGGCTCATAGAGTTTGAGATTCTCCACATTCACTACTGAATAAATGCACTTGTATGGGGGTGGACTAAGTCTGTAGGAGCTATCTCCTTCATTTTCCAATATCTCAAAAGGAACATACCGTAGAGCCTTGATCTTCTTACCATGACCCTGTGGAATTTCCTTATTCAACTGTAACCATACTCTATCTTCCACTCTAAATGTTCTCTCTATTATGTGATGGTCATGCCTAGCCTTGTAATTTTCCCGTGACTTCTTCATGATCTCTTTCACTTGCAAATGTATCAACCTGATCTTCTCCACAATTTTTTTTTTAATGCATCTCCTGTGAGATCCTCCCTCACTCCTCCTTGATATCCATATACAACATCTAAGGGTGAAGGTGGAAAATACCCAAAGAACATTTCAAAAGGTGACTTACCAGTAGAAGTGTGGACCACTTTATTATAAGAGTGTTGTATATAGATCAAATATCCATCCCAGGTCTTTCAATGCTTTTGATTTTAACCCCTCAAAAGATGCACCAAAGTCCTATTGACTACTTTTGTATGCCCATTTGTTTGTGGATGGAATGTTGTAGACCTCTTCAACTTAGTGTCCATATTCTCCCAGGAATGTTGTAGACCTCTTCAACTTAGTGTCCATATTCTCCCACAATGTATTCCAAAATGCTATGATAAATATGGTATCCATATCTGAGATGATGCTCCTTAGTCTCCCAAAGTGCACCCAGACCTGTTCAAAGAACAATTTTTATGCTTCCGGTCTCTTGATGGTATTTTTTCAAAGAATGAGAATGCACATTTTTCTAAACCTATCAACTACCACAAATAAATAGTCATGTCCCTTCCGCGTGGTTGATAAACCTCCCACAAAATCCATGGAAATGATTTCCCAAGGTTGAGTGGGTATAAGTAAGGGATGGTATAGACCTTGCTTCCTGTTGCTATACTTGCTAGTGCAACAAAGTATACATCCTCTAATATACCGCACTGCATCTTATTGCATTATGGGCCAACACACATACCTCTGTAAGTTAGCAACTATCTTCCCAACACCAAAATCTCCTACAACCTTGAAGGTGTGAGCCTCTCTGATAACCTGTAATCATTCACATTTAGCAACACAAATCTTGTTGATATTGTAGAGTAAACCATTCTGGAAATGATAGCCAACCTTTCCATCACCTTATTCTATATGAATTTGGCCCTGTAGTTGTTGAAACACCTCCTTGAAGTCCTCATCTTATATGTATGCCTCTTTGTATACATCATGGTAAAAGGCTCAATGTGCACCAGAGCTCCCAAAGATGTAATCTTGGATGTGGGTGGACTTGAAAGCATGTCTTCCAACTTAATTGTGCTACCCTTCTTATACTTGATGACTAGAAGAAATTGTTGTAAAAACCCCATCCACTTGTAATTCCTGGTTTGTTGTAACTTACTCTGGGCCTAAAAATACTATAGTGGATGGTGATCTATATGGATGATGGTCTCCTTTCCGATTTGATAGTGCTTCCACTTTTTTACATCTTGTACCAATGCATAGATATCCTTGTCGTAGGTAGGGTAGTTGAGAAATGCCCCATGAAATACTTCAGAATGATAGCATACAAGCCTTCCTCCCTGCATCAATACTTCTCCCATCGCACATTCACTTGCATCTATCTCCACTTCGAATGGATTTTGTAAGTTTGGTAGTGTGAGCATTGGTGCTTTATTGATATTTCTTTTTATCTCATCAAAGGCCTTTTGTTCATTCTTCCCCCACTGAAAAATATTACCACTGGCTATTATGGCATGGAGTGGTGCAACTACCATTGAAAATGAAGCTATGAACTTCCACAAGTATTTTGATGCCCCCAAAAAACCCCTAAATTTAGTGACATTTGTAGAAACTGGCCATTTCATGATGGACTTCATCTTCGCGAGATCTATCTTGAGCTTCCCTCCACTAATCACATACCCCAAATACACCAAAGACTGCTAAGCAAAATCACATTTCTTAAGATTGGACAACAACTCGTGCTTCTTCAGATTATCTAACACCAACATAAGATGTGATATGTGCTCCTCCCAGGTAGTTATATAAACCAATATATCATCCAAATAGACAATAACAAATGAATCTAGAGAAGAGTGTAAAACATCATTCATTAGTATCATAAATGTAGTCGGTGCGTTGCATAAGCCAAATGGCATAACCAATCACTCATACAAACCTTACCTTGTCTTAAAGGAAGTCCTCCAAGTATCTTCTTATTTTAATCATACCTGGTGATATATTGATTTCGAATCCATCTTAATGAAGTGCTTAACATACTGTAGCTGGTCTAACATATCATCGATCCTTGGCAGGGGGTACTGATTCTTCAGTGTAATCTTGTTCAATGCCCTGTAATCGATACACATTCTCCAAGTCCTATCCTTATTGGGATCAATTATGATAGGTGACCCACAAGGCGAGGTACTTGGTCGAATCACACCCTGATCTAAAAACTACTGCAACTGCTTATTCACTTTATTTGCTTCTAGAATGGACTATCTATATAACCCAATATTTAGCAATGGGGAGTCTGAGAATAAATGTATTTCTTGCTCCACTTCCCTCTTAGGTGGTAGCCATTTAGGATCTTGGAACACTCCTCTATATGCCTGTAGAAAATCCTCCAAATGATGTTTCTTCTCTTTATTACACCCCTCCATGGATTCCTTCACTCTCATTGACTCATCATCAAACTGATTTTCTCTTAAGAAAAGAATAACATATGTCTTACTAGAACTAATCAACTTCTTGGCTTGGTTGGCACTTACTAGTGAGATCTTTAACTTGCCTTTATGCGCATTGATGATGTATGAATTCCCATCATTGATCAATTGGTATTGGTTGCCTCTTTGCATGAATATTTCATCCCTCATATACATGTAAGGGTTTCCAAACACTACTCCATATAGATCAAAGGGTACTACTTCCAATTCTACTTCATAAATAAAATAAACACTTACAACAAATTTAATCTTACACTGTTTCGTTACCTTTATATCTGCATCCTTGTTTGCCCAACCCAACGGATAGGGGATAGGATGATTGTGAACCTCCAATCCAAGATTGTTGACCAGATCCGCTACTATGAGATTAGCCTATGAACCAAAGTCGAATAAAGAATCTATCTTGGTATTCTTGACCTGAATATTGACATGGAAGGGCTTGTTCATCTCCTTTTCTTCATGGTGATGAAGGATAATCAAATTCACCTCCTTTCACACATATGTGCAGACAATATTTTCATCCATATCTGGGCCAATTTCAACCCGATTTCTTGAATATGTGGCTAGAAGGTTCTTTTTCTTTCCATCCTTCTTACGGTTCTTTGGGTTCAACTCTAGATGCAGTTTCCAACATTTTTCCTCAGTGTGGACATCAATGTTGCAATGATTACAATGGTTGTTGGGATATTTGCACTGATGTGTAATGACCTCTATCTTCTTATATTTTCCCCCTTTCCACTTCTTCTTCCCCTCCTTGGAATCTTCCTAGTGCTCTTTCTAATTCGAACCACTTGGATGCCCCTTCTTTTGGCCTATGTTTTGCAAGTATTGTGCCTATACACATGCCTCATCCACTATCCTTGGATTGAAGAGCATCACCTACTTTTGTACATGACTATGTAAACCCCTTGGATACTTGAGGAGTACATCTGGGTTCTTGGGAGAGATACCCAACACAATGGACATATTTTTGAACTCAACAATGTACTCCTGTACACTCTACCTTTTGCTCTGCTTGAAGTAGTGTCATTGGATCCATTGGTCCTCTACATACCTAATAGGGTAGAATTGGGTGATAAGGGTTTTGAAGTCCTCCCACCTATAAGTTACTTGAGGATCACCCTTCGACCTAAGTGTTTTCATATGGATTTCCCACTAGGTTAAAGCACAACCCTCTAACTTCAATCTAGCAAACATAATATTATGCTCTTCATCTATATGGTGAATGCTAAAATAAAATTTTAGTTGTTGCAATCAATGATTTAGTTTAAAATGCATCGATCTCACCTTGGTATGGATTTATGTCCACTTTCACTTCCATATTGAATAGAGACTATGAAGGATTCACGGAACTCGAACTCGGCTACTCTTTCTTGGATTATTTCCATGATTCCTTCCCTAAGTCTTCCTGATCTCCTGATTTCCCCTCCGATCCAATCTCTAAGTTAGAGCCTCCATCATATTTGAACGGTCCGAGCTTGCTTGCTAGAGATGTTATGAGGAGGTTCATATTGTCACCGATTTCGGCGAATTGTGCTTCCAACCTCTGAAATATCCCTTCCGGGAGATCTCGAAGGTTATTAAGAACAAACTCGTCCACCATGGATAGGATTTTTGCGAATTCTATTTAAGTTGATTCCTAGATCATGCAACTTCCCACATATACCCAAAAGAAGAAAACTGCTCCGATACCAATAGGATCTATAAAATACCGTGGATATTCCATTGGAACAATTCATCACTACAGATCTAATAAATAAAACCAAAATCTACCAATGGAGGTTAAATTCCTTTAGATTTCTAGAATATTTAGTTACTGATTTTCTACTTATGCATGAAATAGATAAAATGCGGAAAATGGAGAATAGTAAAATAAATTCACACTATCCAAAAATAAACACAAGATATGACCTGGGAAACCTAATACAGAAGAAAACCCAGCTAGAAGGTGAGGCTTCTTTGCTCTCCTCTCTATTGTATAGAAATGATGCAAGTATACAAAAAGAGGCACTCTCCAAGGAGTTGCCTTTGACTTGTGGCCTGTATGGCTGCTACAAAATCTCTCCTCCTCTGTTATGCTCAAAGAATACCACTCTCAGATATTTTTCTCAACTATGGAACAAGATACAATGAAAAATAATGGAACCCCATATTTTTCTCAACTATGGAACAAGATACAATGAAAAATAATGGAACCCCTTCTCCTCCTAGTGGCCTGGTATTTAACATAGCCTGATAGCCAGCTAGGGGTAGGTTTTGGACTTCCTCAACCCTCAATTGTCATAGGGTTTTGGACCTTATAGAATTTTCTTGAAATTACATACATGGCTAGCTCCATATGCACGAGTAACGGGGATTGATGTGATACCCTCTCATACCATGGTGGTCAACATGGTAGGTCAACTTACATGAGACATAAATTTTGCATACGAGATATGATTGAAATGATTTTTTCACCATTATAAAGCTCTAGATGTGTGGAATAGATTCAAAAAATCCATACTATTATGGGAAAGTTTTAACCCCCAAAAATGTTGTTTGATTGCTCAAAATGGCCCCCAAAAGGTTCTAGACTCCAATTTTCCAAACTGGGACTTGCTACTAAAATGGCCTTGCAAGCTGATTCCTCCAAATTTTTCCACTTTGAAAGGATCGAGATAGATGAAAAACAATATAATGATCCAATTTGGATCATCTCAAGTAGATGCAAACTCTACTTTGTAATGATTAATAATAATAACAACCACAAACTAAGGTGTGATAAATAATTACACATAAGACAAGTCCATGTTACTCATTCGAATGGTCATGCTTTGGATTCCATGTTTATCTAGCCCAAGAATCAACCAAAGGATGGTAGTGCATGGAAATTTCCATGTATCTATTATCATTCATACTTTGCATGCAAACAAAGGAGAAGATGATTGTTATGAGTAATCTAGTTTGAGCACCCATGAGTCTAAATTACGTAACTAATGCCACCATCTAGTAGAGAATAGAAAATACCAACGAAATGTTTAGGTTACTATTGGTAAGGATTCTAAATATGGATCCTTAAGACACTAAGTAGTGACAATGTTTCTTCTCATAGAAATAGGTTAATCTTTGAATGGTTATGTTTTTCCACTTTTATGGGACAATTGCATCCAAATGAATTGGTCATCAGTAAGGGGAATACTTTGAAAAATCCTTACACAACATTACTGGGTCATAGTCAAAATGGAGGAAACCCTTACCAAAGATGGATCTAGTCACTAGATTAATATCCCTCTACATCCTACCTAATCATCTTAGGGAGCACAAATAATTCTTCTTGATTGCTTCTCTTTTTGTGAAACTATCTGTCATTCTCGATTGGTACCACATTTAATGAAATAAGATAATAATGAGATAGAAGAAGATAAAACAAATACCACACCATATACACATGAACACAAGATGTATTGTGGGAAACCCCAATATGTGAAAACCTAGCTAGAAGAGGAGAACTATGTCATGCTCTTTTTTTTCTTCTTCTCAAATATGAATTTCAAATACAAAGAAAGATGAACTCACTATCGAATTGCGATGGACATCGTGGTCTGTATGGCTGCTACAAGTTCTTCTACTTCCTCTATTATCCTCACAGTATCACACTCTCTTGCTTTACTCAACTATGTAATAATGATTAATACAACAAGAATGGAACCCTTTGTTATTCTAACGACCTAATATTTAACATGCCCTTGTTGCTATCTAGGATTAGGGTTAGGGTTTTTGCATGCCTCAAATCTCAATTATGGTTAGTGTTTTGTACCCTCCAAAATATTCTTGAAAGTTTACATGTGTGAATAATGGGAGATGACATGGAATCACTCAGTACCATGGTGGTTAGAAGCATAGGCTAACATGTGGGAGGCATAACTTTCTCATACAAACTCCTATTGAGGTGATCTTTGCATTGATGGAAATATCTTGATGTGTAGAACAACGTTGATTCAAGGGATGGAAACTTTGTTTGCAAGTTTTGTCCCCAAAATGATCTTTTAATACCCCAAACAGACTCTAGAAGTTTTAGGACCCTAAATCACAAAAACATGACCAACCCCTAAAATGGGCCCTTCAAGTCAAAAGCTCCAATTTTTCTACTTAGAAAGTACCAAAATAGATGAAAAATAATATATTGATCCATTTGGCTCATTGTTTCCCTTTTTAAATAACTAATGAATTTGTCTTTTTTAACAAGTGATTTTTGAATTACACATGTAGGATAGGTTTGAGCCCTTTCGAAGGTATAGGATGGATTCAATCTTGATCATCTATCTTCATTAAAGAGAAATTGTATATTGTTCATATAAAGTGAACAACCACTCATAGGTTCTTTCTTGTTCCTCATAAAGTTGATGAGTAGTCAAGACAAGTTTGCATGCGAAGTGTACACTCCTTTGTGAGGCCTTAAGAGTAAAAACATTAGTTGAAAATGGCAGATGAGGTCCCTTTCGCATATCCTCTTGCTTGGTGAATTATCCACCAATCATCTTCACTACAAATATTTTCTAATAGACTTCCTTAAATGGTAATATCTTAAAGAAGTCCTTTATTGGCTAGACCCAGTTTGGTGGCCTTGGATCATACTTTTGATTAAAATGATTAGACTAAAATTGTAGGAATCATCTTCACTACAAATATTTTCTAATAGACTTCCTTAAATGGTAATATCTTAAAGAAGTCCTTTATTGGCTAGACCCAGTTTGGTGGCCTTGGATCATACTTTTGATTAAAATGATTAGACTAAAATTGTAGGTTGAGATGTTCTACTTTTTCTCTTATAACTTTATAATGATTTTTTAAATCAAATTAATTTAACATCTAAAAAGGTAATAAATATATATATTTTTAAAATTCATTTTCATTGTACCAATTTTAACAATAAAAATAAATAAATTAGCTAGTGCTTTAAAGAAAAACATTCTTAATACTTATATAGATGTTATAACCTCTCTTAAGCATTCCTTTGTTTCCTTTTCAAAAGTTAAACCTTGTAAACAATAAGTGGGAGGATTGTTGCTTTCCAAATTTGGGTCATACAAACCAACATTCCAAAGAGCGTTCTCCTCGTGAGGCATTCTCAATAGTGACATGTCTTCTTTGTTTTCTTGGGTGTTCGCCATATTAAAACTCCCACATAGCAATGAATGGGCATTCAAGGATTTGTCAACCATCTCCTAAAAAAGGATTGGAGGCATAGATATTAGTCACGTGTAACAATTGATTATCCAATTTCAACATTGAGGAGTCAATCCCCTAGGACACCACTCATAAGATATGTTGGGGCACGATGAAAGTTGCGACCCCACCCTTAACCTCATAATGAAGTTGGTAACATGCAACTAAATATAATTTAATGCAAAAGTTTAAAAACCCAATTTTTTTTTCTCCTTGGATACACAAAACATGGAAACTCTCAATGAAAGTTATCTTGTTAACCATCATTTTTTTTCAAAGCAATGAAAGCTACACAAAATATCAAATAAATAAATTCTTTTGTAGGATCGATAAAGCGCTTGACATTCCATGATGTTATTTTCAGTGAAAGAAGGGAGGGCCAGTGCTTTAATTGTACAATGAAACAATTATATAATCCTTCTCCCTCTGACAAGACGGCCATGTGAAGGATCATCATAGGATGGGATCTCAGGAATGAACAGTTTAATACACTGGTATAAACAATGGTTGATATCTCATCTATTCATTCAGTGCTGACATAACAAATAAAATATATTTTTGCGTATCAATCCTCTAACGAAGATCACGATCAAGCTTTTATAGATTAAAAACTAATCAAATCGTTTTAATATAATTTCTGAGTTCCTTAGGAATGGAAAGAATTGAGAACAGACCAAGCAAGCAAGCGTGGACAGATTAATGGAAATAGTAACACGTCTCAATAACAGATAAACGCAATCTGATTACCAGTCTGATCCACCGTCTTCAAAGGAAACAAGATAAGCTAAAGTAAGCTTAGTAAGGCTGCCATGATTAATTAATTAAATTGTTTAATTGCCAATCTGATCCACTGCCTTGAAAGGAATCAAGATAAGCTAAAGTGAGCTTAATAAGGCTGCCATGAACAATTGATTAAATTGTTTAAAGGAGGAGATCAGGGAGAATAACAAGAATCAGACAGGAGCAACAACTCCCCATTATCTTTACAAAAAATATATTAGCAAGGTGAATGTGCTCTGATCCATATTTATCAAGTTGCAGCTGCTCCAAAATCCCATGAATCCCAAAGCTTGTTTCAGCAAACATGTCAAGAATCACGTGTTCTCACTGTGGCCATGACTCGGCTGGCACCTCCTGCTCTCACATCAATATTGCAGGATTCAAGCTGTTTGGAGTTCCAATCTCAGATGCAGCCTCCTCATCCACAGCCCATAAGAATTTCAGCATGGAAAATCTGCAACTTCACCATTATGTCACAGAGACTAAGAACCATCATGCAGAAACAGGATTAATTCATGCAGTACGCAGCTGCTCAGATGGCGGCCTCAATAGGATTCATACAGCTGATGCAGCCATGATTAATGGTCATCAGACGAGAAAGGGTATACATTTCTCACCTCAGTTCCAAATAGACAACTTCAGTCATATGGAATGTGTGATTATTACAGGGATAGTTATGTAGATAGGGCTACACTTATTGAAAATGTGTATAATTAATGATCTTTTAATCTAAAAATCTAATTTGATGATTAACAATAAAATAAAAGATGTTAGCATATTTTTAGTTGTTCTCTCAAATCATTGCAATGTGTTATATAATATAACACATTGCATTGCAATGTGTTATAATATATAACACATTGCATTGCAATGTGTTATATATTATAACACATTGCATTGCAATGTGTTATATATTATAACACATTGCAATGCAATGTGTTATATATAAGATCTATTGTTTATAACTTCTTTGTATTTATGAATGCATCAGTTAACAGTTAACATCAATTAACATCTGTGTAAATTTTTATTTGATCTGTAAAAGAATTTTTTAACCAATAATAAATTTTTTTAACAAGAATTAACATATGTGGGTTCATTTGGTTTATATTTGGTCGTGCAGGATTGGCATGGTCGGAGGAAGAGCACAGGTTGTTTCTGGTGGGACTGCAGAGACTGGGAAGAGGAGATTGGCGAGGAATTTCTAGAAACTTTGTGAAAACGAGAACGCCCACCCAAGTGGCCAGCCATGCTCAAAAGTATTTTCTGAGAAGAAGAAAAAGAATCGACCTAAATCACAGACAGAAGAAAATCAGCTTGTTCGACATGCCCACAGATTCTGTGAGTTTTACTTTTCTTTATATCAACATCCATGCCCTAATTGCTGGCTGAATAATTGTGGACTCTGGCACGAAATGTTAGATTTTCTCTACTGAGTTTAGTTTTCCTGGTGTGTCAGAAATGATATGAGGGGTTAATGCGGGCATTTGTTTATGCAGATATCGAGCGTAATCGTCCGAGTTGATGAAAATCTGGTTGGAATGGATGGAAAGGAGGAACTTAATAATGTCTGGTCGTCACAGCAATCACAGCTTGGTTTTAAACAGCGATCGATGAACTCTTCACCCAATGCAGCCATGAATTCTCTCCGTTGTACGCATCAAATCGAATGGCATAATAACAATGGAAAATTATGAAAAGTATAAACTTGCAGCACAAAGTGAAAGGAGTTAGTTGTTAATGTTGTTAGGAATTTGACTATTTCAATAACTGCAAGTGAAATGAAAATCTCAAACACAATCAGAGAAGCTTAATTACTACAAGGAGTCCCTGGAAACTCATTCAGTAAATTTATCATCACCAACGCTTTGATTTTGGAGATTCCTGGAGTGAGATGAATGTAGTTTACATGATGATGATCCTGTATGCAAACATTTTGATTGATATTCAGCTTTGTATTTCCGTGAATTCATTTTCTGTAGTTGGTGGACATGAGAGATAAATTCAAAGACATTCAGAAATCAATTTGGGAGCTAATGCATAGATTCAACTTTAACTCTTTATTAAACTCGCTGAGGGATGAAAATTTCTAAAATGTAACCAGCCATAATCATCATTATGAAATAAAAAGAGGAGATATACTATTGCGAACTACTTCATATAAATGCATTTACATTCTATCATAACACAAGTTGTAACTAGCATCAATAGGAAAATAATTACATATGTGGATGGAAATACTTCTTGATATATATGGACATGAGAGTACAATTACATTTCAAAAATCCATGTTGTCTCTTTTGAATAGGTTACCTCACTTTCTTCTTGTGGTAAATTCTCTTTCTCTCCTCATTGGGTTTTCACTTTGCCACTGGTACAAGAAATAAGATAACGCTGTTGCCAACAATTCATTATAGGAGAAAAAAATCACCAAACACATCACTAACAAACACATCACTAACTAATTAGATAAAAAGCTAACTTCCTTTTCCATATACTTTTTCTAGCTATATCATTTACTATTTGTGAACCTTACTAAATTATACCTCATACAGATATAAAGTTCCTTTAGACATAC
Source organism: Picea abies (assembly GCA_900067695.1). Taxonomy (NCBI): domain Eukaryota; kingdom Viridiplantae; phylum Streptophyta; class Pinopsida; order Pinales; family Pinaceae; genus Picea; species Picea abies. The sequence continues at coordinate 19,786 of CBVK0101256930.1, forward strand.
GGCATCAAAATGATCTTGGAAAACCCCAACTAAATCATCAAAGCCAATATCTTTTATAAATTGAATCATGTTCGGATTTGAACATTGTCTAACCACACATTAAACCCATCATTTTTAAATTCATTTTTTAATTTTGACATAACGAGAAAGAATTAACATGTAATAATATTGATTCATGAAAAATAGTATTTCTTTATACATTCTACTTATAGGATACGAACAAAGAAAGAATAGGAAATGCCAAAGATTTTTCATAATCCTTTTTACTTAAAAAAAAATATGATATGATTTATTAGTGTTTGGAACATGGAAACATGTTTTAATGATTTGGTTCTAATTAGTCTTTGAGTCATAATGCATGTTGAAGGAAGGTATTATTGGTATTATGAAGATTTTTGATTAATGAAAATCATCCAATTTATCCTAGTTTGAAAGAATATTGAACGAGAATCCAAATGAGGTGTAAATCTTATATACATTTTTGTAGAGTGACAATGAAGATAACATATATGTTGACTTTTCGAGTGTCACCCCTAAAAAACCAAACTCTACGTTATGTAAAGTTGTCAAAGTACAATTAATAAAGGATGTTTTGCAAGGGGACTAATTTATCCTACTTTGAAAGAATTGAACGAAAATCCAAGACTAATTTATCCTACTTTGAAAGAATTGAACGAAAATCCAAATGAGGTGCAAATCTTATGTACAATTTTGTAGAGTGATAGTAAAGACGTTATATCTATCAACTTTTCCACTATCTCCACCCAAAAATAGAACTTTGTCTTATGTAAAATCATCAAAGTACGATTAATAAATGATGTTTTGTAAGGGGACTAGAGCACATTATTGCAAAACAAATGATCATATTTTTAAGAAGATTTGGAACTATTATATGTCCAAGGTTCAATTTTGAAATTATTCTTGAAGTTTTCTCTCATTGCTTTGAAAAAAAATTCAAACTTCCTTAACCTTTCTAAATAGGTTCAAGTCAAATAACAATAATATGTAACATGTTTAACCTTTCTAAATAGGTTCAAGTCAAATAACAATAATATGTAACATGTTTTTATACTTTATTTATATTCTTGAGGATTTGATGATATAGTTATGTAAAATACAATATTTCTAATCATAACATAATAAACAAAGAGAATGCATACTCTATTGACAATGAGTAACCATAATTGTATGCATAAAGAATTGATATCATCCATGGAAAAATAATCATGTGGAAAAGTCATATTTGAAAAAACAAATGTGTGCATGGTTTGAAGAGAGACCTTTCATACCATTAGAGTGTTGATATTTTACTTATACAACTAGTTGTTATGATTCTTCTTTATTATTTCAATCATTTATCACATTAGCTGCATATATAAGATCACTGAAAGAGAGGCAATCACAGAAACA
>CBVK0101256931.1:0-15363 GCA_900067695.1 Picea abies
GATCACTGAAAGAGAGGCAATCACAGAAACAAGAGAGACACAAAGATTATGATGGGAAACCCTCTAGGGGGAGAAAACCCAACAAACTTCATCAATATAGATTATCCAACCAAGAACAATGCTTCTCTCGAAGAGAGAGCTAACAAAGAAAAAGATCCTCCTCTACTCCTTCACTAGGAAAGAGTAGCGCACCACTTAACCAAAAGATACAAAGAGATAGACCAAAACCCTCCTTGACGTCACACCTAGCTACAACAACTTGTCCTCCAAGACTTGCACACTTTTCCTCTTGTTGCAGAGCTCATGAGTGAGTGTGCAAGTGAGGCGCTAGCCTTCCTTATAAATAATAGTCAGGCCTCCTTAAATTAGGTTTGGGTCGACCTGTCAATTTACCCTCTTAATTTACATTTAATTGTCAAGGCATGATAAGGCCAACTTTTACAAAGGCACAATAGGGATATCGTAATAAATATAATATAATAACATTATTTAGGGTTTGTCTTTGTCAAATACAATAAGAATATCTTCTGAAGCTACTCAATATTCAACACTCCCTCTTACTAAGGAAGGTATTCTTCTTGTCACAATCATCATCATTGCTTCTATACTTTTGCATACTTTATCATTGTTTTGTTGTCAATCACGGATCTATATATCATAGTAAGTTCTGCACTTTCATTGGAATAATGTAACAACCTGCGTTGGGGTTACCAACTTGCGCTGGGGTAGCGTACCAACCTTCGATTGGGTTACCAACCTATGTTGGGGTAGCATACCAACTTGATTTGGGGTTACCAACCTACATTGGGGTAGCGTACTAGCCTGCGTTGGGGTTACCAACCTGCACTGGGGTAGCGTACCAGCATGCGTTGGGGTTACCAACCTATGATGGGGTAGTGTACAACCTACATTGGGGTTACCAACCTGCACTGGGGTAGCGTACTAGCCTGCGTTGGGGTAGCGTACCAACCTACGTTGGGGTAGTGTACTAGCATGCATTGGGGTTACCAAACTCCGCTAGGGTAGCGTACCAACCTGTGTTGGGGTAGCGTACTAGCCTGCGTTGGGGTTACCAACATGTGCTGGGGTAGCTCATCACTTCCCTCTACTAGGGATCACATCACCTCCCTCTACTGGGGATCACATCACCTCCCTCTATTGGGGATCACATCACTTCCCTCTACTGGGGAATACATCACTTAGTCTTTCTGGATCACTCCAAGCTTGTCTCTGAAATTCTCGAACTTAACTCCAGACAGGGGCTTGGTTGAAAAATCTGCTACCTTCTCGTTTGTTGGAACATACTGGAGCTTTACTACTCTCTTATGTATCATCTCTCGGATATAATAGTAAACTACAAAACACTGAGTTCTATTCTAATGTGCTCATTTTACAATAAACAATGTCATATCATTTCATCCAACCATACACATTTACATATGCCACCCTCGAGCACAAAAACTATTTCTTAATTTTCAATGAGACCTTGTTGGATTCTTGTACCAGGGATAATGATCCAACAAGCTAAGATAAGAAATGCATAAGATCTAATGTTAATAAACTTTAAAAATGAAATCAAATATGAAGGGTGCATACCTAGAGCGTGTATTTGTGAGACTTCTTTCTTTGATCTGTACGATGTTTGGATGAATAATGATACTTCTTCACAACTTGTACTTGACGCTCATGATACAACGATTCTCCAGCTCTTATACTTCATGGACTCCATGGAGTTTTAGTGTGGAAGGAAACAATATATAGCTATCCATATCACTTGATATGAATCAAGTGTTTCGGGTGTGCTAAGTCTTATATCACAGAAGATATAGTTCATTTGGATCATCTTATGTTGTTCTTTTCCGATCAGGTTCATCTTCTCTTGCGAAATGAGCATGATGCCTTTTAAACTTCCCGTTTTTATCTTGGTCTTTTGCTTGGGGAAAATTTCTTGCAATATGTCCCATCTTCTGGCAAATGAAGCATCTGAAGCTTGAGAGGTATTTATGGGAGTCTTGTCTCTTGTGAGGCTTGTGAAATCTTTTGTGAGAGTGAACTTCTTTCTTGTTCTTTCATTTTCTTGTGTGAACTGTTAGTGCTTGGTCTTCATTGTTCTCTATCTTTTCCTTTCTTTACTCTAGTATGGCTTCTTCTTGAGTACAATCTTCCCACAACTTGCTGAACTTAGTTAACTTTCTTCTAGAGTAGATTATTGGATGAAGGATTCCCAAGAATTTGGAAGACCATTTATTGTGGTCATTTTTATCTCAACTTCTTCGATTGAGTCTCGAATAGCTTCCAGTTGTTCTTTAATCTGGGACACTCTTGTGAAGTAAGATTGAATGGTTTCTGAATTTTTCATCTTCACATTCTTGAGTAGTGTCCTTAAGGTCATTTTTCGATTCATGTTCTTGCCTTCAAATAGACGTGATAAGGCATCCATCATTTTATTTGGGGTTTTTAATGCTGAGACATGAGGAATCAAATGGTTCTTGATGGAATCGACAATAATCCTCTTAGCTTTGATTCGATCCTTCTTATATTTGGCTTTGGCCAAATCTTCTTCTGGCTATTCAATATCTTGTTCAACAAAGATTACAAGGTCATTCTCTTCTAGAATGAGCATCACTTTGTACTTCCATGCTAGGAAGTCATCAACTCCTTCAAGATTTTTGTCAAGCTAGGTATTGGTAGTCATCCTGCCTGGAACAAGTAAACAAATAACTTTTCAAGATGAGGGTTTTAAACCTTACAACAAAGATTGTTGAATCAAGGATTAAAATCTATCACAAGATCTACAACAACTGCAACCAGACTTAGGGTTTATGAGGAAACCCTAATTTTAAAACTTTCAAATCTCATAATTCTGATTGAGGGACTAGATGTGCCCTCCTAGGGCGAGATCTTAGGTGTGGTTACTTTCTCCAACGTCCTTCTCAAACAGTGAAAACACCACCTTTAAGGTTTATGCATAAACCCTAATTCTGCAGCAACTGCAAGACTGAAAACTGGATTTTGGAGAGGGTACGTTGAGGCTTAGCCACTTCTTATAATGTGTTAGTTGGTCGTTATCGCACAATTTGTAGCTGGAAAAAAAACTATAAGATTGAAGGCCAAACTAGCGTAACAGGAACCTATCCCACCCAATGTCACGATGATGGGGAGGTTCTTTCTCTTTAGGGAGATTAGGCCCAGGGGAGACATCTCCGGTGACCTGTGGTTTTGAAGAGGCAAAGGATAATAAGATCAAGATAAGGTTTTCCCCCTTCACAAGTCACCACCCAAACAGAAAGTCTCCACTTCCCGCTACTGGGGATGTATTTCTAGATCAATCCAAGCTTGTCTCTTGAAAAACTTGAACTTTAACTCTGGACGGGGGCTTGGTCAACACATCTGCTACCTATTTGTTGGTGGAAATATATTGAAATCTTACTGCTTCCTTTTGTGCCATGTACTGGACATAGTGGTATTTGATCTCAATATGCTTGGACTTGTCATGATACACTGGTTTCATTGACAACTTTATGCAACATTGGTTGTCATAAAATATGCAAGTTTCCTTCAACTTGAGATCAAACAATTATGCGATCAACTTCTGAAGTCACACTTCTTCACCACAAGCTGACCATGCTGCCACATACTTTGCTTCTCACTGAGTCACGATATCACAACTGATCCCATGCTAAAGAAACATCCAGATGTACTTTTCTGGTCTATGACACTGCCTACCCAATCTGAATCTGTGTAGCCCTACAAATATTATCTCATAATCCTAGATACATATGGGTTCATAATCGATTGTACCCTTTAGGTACCTCAACACATGTTTTTCCATAATCCATAATCGATTGTACCCTTTAGGTACCTCAACACATGTTTTTCCATAATCAGGTGAAGATGTCTTTGACCGCAAAACATATATATGTCCTCATGTTCTTTGAACCAAATTTTCCCAACATATTGTACCAAATTGGTACACTTTCTCAGTTGCAATTCAATCTGCACAATCATGTGCTGGCTCTATGTGATTTCTACAAAGCACTATCTGTCTCACTGTCAGAGAGTATGTCCTCTACTCTCTCTGCAACTGTTCCTTCTAGAACTGGGACTCTGCTCCTAGAACTTCCTTTTCTAAAATTGAGAATGACCGATCCATTCTCACTGTAGCTTTTGAATTATGAGAGTAGCTCCTCTACTCCATCACAATAACATATTCATTTTCTCCCTCTAAATCTCATACTATATCGACTTCTTTTAATGGAAAATGGTTGTTCTATATATACTTCTTCTTATTACTGGAGAAATTGTCTCTTCATAGTCTTCTTCCTCTTGCTGGGAGAATCCTCTGGACACAAACCGAGATTTGTACATCTTTATCAATCTTTGAAGTCACCACTTAATTCCCTTCTGGTCTCAAGGAAAAATCCATATCCCAGTCCTTCTGACTAGCTTCCTCCTCTGTCACTGAAAAAAATGGAATATTCCCAGGATATTTCACATATCCTAGAAGTCTATGAAGCCACAATCTAGTCTTCTCAACTCATGGCATCTGTATTTCAGTCCTAGAAGACATCTCTTTTTCCCATTTGATCCTCTCTGAGATCAGGCTCACTCTGAGTCTCCATGATCCCTCTGAAGCTTGAATCCCTCTGAGTCTATATAATCTTCAGAGCCATTTTATCTCTCTGATATGTCTCATTAATGCTATATGACTTTGCATCTTGCAAAGTGTCATGGGACCATGCTGGTATCTTCCTGGTTACTACATTGATTCTGGGTAGGCCCTTCCATCTCTACTAACTCTTCCCAATGATCTGAAGAGTGATCAACTGCATTAGAGTGGTTTGTTATGTCATGTTTGGAGCCTTATTCCCCTCATGATCTGTCTCCATATGAGATGTTTTGTATCTAGAAAAAGTAGCTTCTTCTTCTTCTTTTTATTTGGTGCATGGGTGTATATGGTCATGTATACAACTTGGATAGTCTTCTCCATGTCTCATCTAATATGTTGCCTCCTAAAAATGTCACCATCGCTCCCTCAGGGTTATCACCTTTGACCTAGCCAGAACAAGAACAACAAGGGAGAAACAATGGACAAGAATAATACTCTTTATAATAATAATAAAAACAATAGTGAGAACAATCGTCACAATAGCTCCTTCAAAGCTATCACTTATGACCTGCCTGAAACAAGGGTCAAAAGTAAGAAATACAAAAATAAGAAATGAGAGAAAAACTTTTATACTGTTGGGATCAATCATTCCTCCATGGTAACTTGGAAACAAGACAAGAAGTTTCTCCTAGAGGATATGCTATTTATATCTAGTAAATGATTACAATAAGCATTTATATCAATAGTGCTCACATGCTACCAAGTATTCAATAATAAAATTTTCAAAGATTTCTATCACAACTATAGTGTTTACTTGTAATGTGGCAGTTATCAAACTTGATATGTGTAAATTTGAATCTTATCAACTTAATCAATCAAACTATCAACTTAATCAATCAAACCTGGAACTTGGAGTCTTGTCCTCAAGAATAAGTGTAGTTTCTTTTCTTCTGAGTCTCCTTCACTTGGGATGAAAAGCATTCTCTTCAACCTATCCTTTGTACTAAGATAATATGATTTCTTGACAGAAATCTGAGTTAGATAATAAACTCTATAATCTCAAACTTTATCAATCTAATACTTTGATTTTAATTTTGACCAATGGTTAGTATGATAGTCATAACTTCAAAAAATCAAAATGCAACTTAGATGTTTATAATGTCACAATAATTCCATAAAAAATAGAGGCATATCAAATTAATCAAACATGGGGTGCATTGTTCCTCTGAATGTGTTGGATCTGAGATCCTTCTGGATCTATAATTGTTGTTTAGACAAAATATCCTTTCTCCTACAAATACCCTTTAGAATAATGATACATTTTAAACATATGTAATTACATACCTTTGACAGTATCGATAGGTAGTGGCACCATCCGACAACAACGAAAAATAATAACGAACCTTTAAAACTTCAAAGGTGTTGAAACTTGTAATCTAAAGGTAGTTGGATATTTTCTAGGGTGAGGTGCACTAGGACAATAAAAATTAGTCCCAACACTTCACAAAAACTTTCACTACAACTGGTACTGCAATTGGCGTTGGCAATGCAACTGGTGTTGAAAATGGTATGAAGGAACTAACACGAAGGAATTGGCACTGCAAGTGCAACTGATATTGCAACTGTAACTGATACTTCAACTACAACTACAACTGCAACTGCAACTTAGGGTTTTATGAGGAAACCCTAATTTCTGAAACTTCAAATTTCAAAATTCTGATCCAGGGAAGTGATGCGCCTTGCTTGGACGAGTTCCTAGGTTATATTAGTCTCACCAACATCCTCCAACAAAGGTAAACATTTCACTCTTAATTTTTGTGCAAAAACCCTAATTCTGCAGCAACTACAACACTGAAAACTGAATTTTGGAGATGGTGCATTGAGGTTGGCCACTTCTTATAAACTATGAGTTGGTCTCTTTCATACCTACTCTGATACCATGTTGATATTTTACTTATACAACTAGAAATTACAGTTCTCCTTTATTATTACAATCATTTAGCATATTAGCTGCATATATAAGATCATTGAAAGAGTGGTAATCACAGAAACAAGATAGACACAAAGATTATCCCAGGAAACCCTCTAGAGGGAGAAAACCAAAAAAACTTTTCCTCAATATAGATTATCCAACCAAGAACAATGCTTCTCTCAAAGAGATAGCTAACAAAGAAAAAGATCCTCGTCTACTCATTCACTAGGAAAGAGTAGCACACCACTTAACCAAAAGATACCAAGAGGTAGACCAAAACCCTCCTTGACATCACATCTAGTTGCAATAACTTCTCCTCCAAGACTTGCACACTTTTCCTCTTTTTGCAGAGCTCATGAGTGAGTGTGCAAGTGAGGCTCTAGACTCCCTTATAAAAAGTAGTCTGGCCTCCTTAAATTAGGTCTGGGCCAACTTGTCAAATTACCCTCTTAATTTACATTTAATTGTGAAGGAACAATAGGGTCGACTTTTACAAAGGCACAATAGGGTCGTCTTAATAAATATAATATAACAACATTATTGAGGGTTTGTCTTGGTCAAATACAATAAGGATATCTTTCGAAGCTACTCAATCTTCAACATAGAGATCAACCCTACAATATAGAGTTAAAAAGCCAAAATAAATGATTTATTTTTAGCCTTTATGAAATATATTTTAAACCTTTTTAACTCATGTCACAACAAAGTACTCTTAAGAAAATAAAAATAAAAATTGAAAAACATGATCCTATTTATGATGATTGAGTAGTTAAAATGGTGGATAACCATATTATAAAAAACGGGCAAAAATCATTGGCTTATTGAATTATTTATCAAGCCATCAAGAATATTCAACAAAAGATGAAGATAAATCCATTATATGTTCAATGCTAAGAAGTTCATAGAATGACCCCCATTGTAATAGTAAAGTAGACATGTGAGTGGATTGACTTATGAAGTTCCTATTGAGATAAGATCTAGAAAAAGAAAAGTATTTGCCATTTGTTGGTTATTATGTGAGTGTCAAAAGCCTCCAAGTTGAAATATGGATTTCAAATTGAGTCATGAACTAATGGAAGCTTTCATAGGAAATGTAAATGCTATACACAAAAAGGAAGAGACTCATAGACTGGAAGAGGCCAATATAAATTTTGCACATTTTCATTTATTCATAAACATATAAGATGAATATCTACTTACATAGATAGTGGATCTACATATCCCGATAAATTAGGAATTGATTCTCGTTTAGATTGTGATTGATCAATATGTTTATTGGAATATAAATCATAGAACTGCTCCTGATGCAAGAAAACCTTAAACAATGATTATTTTAGGTCATCACATTCTATTCTAGATTATTTAAAAAATGTACACATATTTTTAGGTCATCACATTCTATTCTAGATTATTTAAAAAATGTACACATATTTTTATATTTATTTGTTATTGTCAATAAATTAAAACTTTTGAGAATGTCTACCCCACATGAATGTACCTACCATTTAAATATCTAAGGTTGGTTAATCTCCTATGGTTTTTTTACTATAAGATCAATACATCACTTAAAAATTATTGTATTAGGTCATACATAATAATAGACTCTTCAAACTAAATACAAAAAAATAACTCTTCAATTATCTGTTAGGATCCATTATCACTAACATTTCTCTTTCACATAAAAAATAAAACCTAGGAAATCATACAAAATACACAATGCAAACTGAAATGGCACCAAAGAGATCCCATAGATATGCCTTATCAACATTATCCTTTTTTTTTCTCATGAAACTAAGTTGTTTGATCCAATTCAAATTCTATAGGTTTCAACCTCCTTTTTCCCCAATGTATCTCCAAACAATTCTTACTAGATGCACCATCTTAATTTTCATCCTTCACTCTTTGTTTATGTATTATAATTCCATCTTAATGTCCAACATTGTTTGTATAAGAACTCATTGATCATCCATGCTTAGAATCTTATCGAGGGAAACCATGAACAAAGGTTTATCATCCAAATGGTTTACATAAGAAATTTATGTTGTCCTACTAGGGATACAAAATAGGAAATGTAGGGGGGGAGGAAACCCCCTCTTGATGAAGAATAAATTTATTTTTAGGCCATGGTCACAGCCTCTTCCAGGAAGTCTAAATCCCAACCAACTCGTTTTGTGAAGAAACTAGAGGAAATTCCTAAAGTAAAACTACCTCCTACCTTGTCCATACACAAAGCATTAGCCTTAGCAGATTGTGTCTTGGTCGGTCAGTTCACGAGGATTTGGCATTCTCCAAAAATAACGGCCATGGTCGGTCAGTTCACGAGGATTTGGCATTCTCCAAAAATAACGGCCACTTGGATTCAGAAATTTTGGAATCCTCATATCAAGGTATACCTGAATCATTTATTCTGTGGGAGAGGATTCTAAGCCTTTCTTTTTGAACTAAAGGAAGATCAAGACTTGATCTTCTGCAGTGGACTGTATTTTTTGGGTGCCATGAGAATGTATTTGAACATATGGTTCCTTGATTACAATATAGAGAATGGTGTTCCTTCAATTGTTCCAGTTTGGGTGTGCCTCTCGCATCTTCCACTCCATTCTTGGAGTGATGACACCCTTCATTTCATTGGTAACAATCTAGGAAAATACATAGATATGGTGGAGCCAAAGGAAAACATGTTCTCTTGTGCTAGGATCTCTGTGAAGGTCGACCTGGAAAAATGTCTCCCATAAGCGATATTGATATTTCTATATACAAATCGTAGCATAGTCAACAAATCAACTATGAACAAGTTCCCTTTAAGTGTAAATCTTGCCACGAGTATGGGCACTTTGCTAAAAAATGCAAAAAATTAGAAAATGAATAACGCACTACCTCAGGAAAAGAAGAACAATGGAAATAAATGACAAGGAAATTGGGTTCTTCTGTTAACCTGGGAGCCACATACCAAAATTGTAGCACCCCGCTACTAACCCATAAAATATTGTTGATACCATTAAATTAAAATGCATACAACATGCTAAAACATTCATGCATCTAATAATAATTTCAATAAACATGATTTGTATCTAATTAACATACACATATCATTATATAACTAGTCAAGAACACATAGCTTATGCACAACAATTTAAACCCATAAATAAAAATTCTAAACACAAATAAAACTCTTATGTTTTTAATCAAATGTGCAACCAACAATAGAGGATGGACATTTCACCCAAGTATAGAATTCTTTCTCCAAATATCAACAACTAGTCACCCCCGAGCCGGGGATATAAATACACAAGAAAGGGTGTCTACTGTCCACTCACAATAAGCTAGTTTCCTTTATCCATACCAATCCACCAACTCTCTTCCCCACAACCTGCAAAAACCAAGGAATGAGATCCCTTTATCTACTACATAGTCCCGCAGACTATCCTGGTTCCCTCCAAGGTTTCATCACAGGTTGGCTAGGAATCTCTCTTGTTGGGGACTCTAGGGACTTACGACTGCAACAAGAAATTCTCAGCAAAAAATCATTTTCTCTACACAACAATCTCACTCTACAAGCCTAACAACCTTCTTCTTCATGCAATTACAACTCCAACAATTTTCCCACAAAACCCACTATAGATGTCTTCAAGTTTCAACACTCAACACCCTCTTGTTGTCCCAAAATATGCATGTAAAAACCGCCTACAATACCCATTCAAATTTTGATTTTTACCCAAGCATGTTGACTCTCACATTCCCCAATGTTAATTGTACTTAGCCCCATGCTCTCAATAACTACATGAAGTGAATTTTCACCAAACCCTCTTACATGTATTCAATGATTAGGGCTTTGATACACTCAAAAGGAAAATAGAAGGTTCTCACAAAAATAATAATATTAGGAACTGGAATGGGATTTAAGACACATGAATAATTTCCCCTTACACCCCTTAGACCCCCCTCTCTCATGGAAACTTATTCCTATTGACTTTGTTCATGTCCATTTGTAGCCAACATTACATTTTATTTTATTATTATTATTTATATACAATGTTTACATATTACATCACTTGGATCACAACCATATATCATATTTACATTATACATCACAAACTGGGGATTAAAAGTAGACGATGTTACATTCAGATCCCCCTATAATTTTCACCATACTCGGTGCACAACACCATACCAATATACATGTACAAAATTTTACATCATAGTACTTGTAACTTTTGCAAGTTCACAACTTCTGCAACAATTCCAACCATCAATATCTCATTCCTCGCAACTGGCATAACCCAAGGAAGTGTATTCCCTTCTTTGCATTGTACCCCCTTAGGTTATCACTCCCTTTTCAGGGATCCAAAATAGGTAAGACAAGAAGTCTCCGAGATGTGGCTCTAGGAACTCCTGCTTCTAAAATGGAGCCTTCATACTTATATACAAATGGACATTCAAGTTTCTTCAAAATTTGCAAAAATTTTCTGGTACTCCTCTTGCATGGTCTCCTCATGCTCACACATAGCATATTCAAGATCGTAGCAGGTCCACTGGACCTTTACTAGGCCAATGGATTTGTTCTTGAGCACTATGAATTTCTGGTATAGGATGCACATTGGTTCCAACTGAAAGTCCCCTTCGTGCTCCACCTGGATCACATTCCAATCAATCACGTGGTTAGGATCAAACACATATTTCTTCCATAAAGACATAATAAACACATTATGAATTCTCATGGATGTAGGTAATGCAAGCATGTATGCAAGTGGGTCTATTTCTCTAAAACTTCAAATGAACAACAATATCTCACTGCCAAGTTTGGCAGCTTCCCAATCTTAGCAAGCTCCTTTTAGCATTTACTTTTAAAAATACATGCTTGCCCACTTTGAATTCCCTGTATGTCCTAATTTTATTTGCATAACTCTTTTTCGTATCCTGTGTGACCTTTAAACTCTTCCTAATATTTACCATCTATTCTTCCATCTCCCTTAACAATTTTGGCCCAATAACTACTCTGCCTGTTGGGTAATCCTAGCTCACAGGCATGTTGAATTTTCTACCATACAAGGCTTCAAATGGGATCATCTTCAAGGATTCCTAGTACCCATTATTGTAAGTGAATTAAACCAAGTGAAAATAATCTTCCCACTTGGAAGGCTGGTCCATTACATACATTCTCAACATATCTTCAATTAGCTTACTAGTCCTCTCTATTTTCCCATCTAACTCTAGGTGATATGATGTATTGAAATTTAGATTAGCCCCAAATCCCTTAAACAACCCCTTCTAGAATTTTGATGTGAACTTGGGATCTCCGTTAGAAACAATTTCCTTCGGAACACCATGTAGCTCGACAATTTCTTTCATATAAATTTATGCAATGTTGGCTGCCTTGTGAGTTAGCTTCACATGAATAAAATGGGAAGCCTTAGTTAATTTATCCACCACTACCATGATGAAATAATGCCATTTTATAGTCCTGAGAATTTTAATAATGAAATCAATCATAAAAACTTCCCACTTCCACTAAGGAATGGGAAATGGATGTAGCAATATAGTTGGGTGTCTATGCTCAAGATTTACCTTTTGCCACTCTAGAAATTTGTCTGTGTAATCAACCACATCTTTCTTCATTCCTAGCCAAAAGTATTTGCCCCTTACAACTACAATTGTTTTATGATATCCTGGGTACCCAACATAAGGCACAATGTGCATTTCTCTAAGAACTATATTTTTTAGCTCTTTGGATTTTGGCACATACCTTTCCCCTATACACGAGGAATCCATCCTCTTTCAACTCATAATCTTCAAATTTCTTCTGAAAATTACCTTGTTGTAATGCTTCTTTTACTTGCAAATAATATTGATCTAAATTTGCGACCTCTAAAATTATTTCTTTTAAATCAAACCTATACATGCTAATGGCTATAACATGCATCTCATGCACTCTCTTGCTGAGTGAAATAGCTAATTTATTTCCGTTTCCTTTGATATGATTTATAACAAAGTCATATTCACTAAGGAATTCCAACCATCTAACTTGTCTAACATTCAATGGTGGCTGTCCAAATAAATATTTCAGACCACTATGGTCCTTCCTCAACTCAAGTATTTTTCCCATAAGATAATTCCTCCACATATTTAAGGCATGAACTATGGCTTCCAACTATAATTCACTTGTGGGATAGTTCCTCTCACGTTATTTTAAGTTCCTTAACTCATAACATACCACATGCTTATTTTGTGTAAGGAATCCACCAAACCCTTCCTTGAATACATTAGCGCACACAATTAAATTCTCTTATGGATCAAAAATCTTCAAGACTGATGCACTTGTGAATATATTCATCAAGTGCCGAAAGTTTTCTACACATTCAGAGGTCCATTCAAACTTCACACCCTTCTTTTGAAAATAAGTAATTGGGTATGCAATCTTTGAAAACCCTTCAATGAATATTCTATAATAACATGCAAGTCCCATGAATGATATGATCTCTATAACATTGTTTGGTGCCGACCATTCTCTAATGGATTCTATATTATGAGGATCAATTTTTATCCATTCCTTTGAAATAATAAATAATGGATCTTCCTTTGACATAAAGTGCACTTTCTTAACTTGGCATGCAACTGATGCTCCCTCAATACCTGTAGCGCCATCCTTAAGTGTTTCTCATGCTCCTCCTATGTCTTTGAGTAGATGAGTATATCATCCAAGAAAACATTCACAAACCTATCCATATATTCTATGAACACTCCATTAATTAGACATATGAAGACATCAAGTGCATTTTATAGCCCAAATGGCACCACCACAAACTCATAAACTCCATATCTTGTCTTGAATGATGTCTTCCTGATATCCTCCTCTTTGATTCTAAACTAATGATAGCCCGACCTCAAGTCAATCTTAGAAAATATATTTGCAACTTTTAGCTTATCAAATAGATAATCAATCCTTGGAAAATTATATTTTTTCTTTATGGTAACTTTATTCAACTATCTAAAATCAATGCACGGTCTTAAGGGTCCATCCTTCTTCTTCAAAAAAAGGAATAGGGCACCCCAAGGTGAAACACTTGGGTATATATACCCCTTCTTCAAAAGTTATTCAACATGCATTTGTAATTCCTTCAACTCTAGTGTGCTCATCCTATAAGGAGTCTTGGACACCAGGGCAACACTTGGCACCAAATTAATGGAGAAATAAATGTCTCTCTTTGGTGGAAACCATTGTATCTCCCCAAATACATCCACAAAATCTTTTAATATTGGATGGTATTCAATACTTGGAATTTTATCCTTAGTTTCCTCTTCCACATGGGTTTCATATACTTGGCATCCTTTCCTGAAATTATTTTTCAACTGCATGGATGAAATTTCTCTGATAGATACATGCCTTGGAATCCCCTAAACTTTTGCTTGCGTCATTTCTCATCAAGAAAAGTGAATACCTTGTTGTAGAAATATAGAACAACATGATGCTTGTCCAACCAATCCATACCAATTAAATAATCATATGAACACAAATGTATGGCATTCAAATCTGCTTTTGTACTGAGTCCATTCATGTCGATTGGAAAATCCTTAATCAACTCATTGATCTTTCTTTTAACTCTCATGGCTAGCTAAAACAACCAATATTTCCCATGTTTTCTTCTTTGCAAATGAAATATCTCAATGAGATTAGGATATATGTAACTATGGCTAGCTCCATAATTAATTAAAATGGCCATGGGATGATTATGAATCTTACCTTCTACTTCAGTCATGGGATATTGGTATTCCACTTGCCTATTGTCCAAGGCTACTTAAATCCTTTTCATGCTTTTGCCCATGTCCAACTATCTTAGCCTCCTGGATATTGTGAAAAATCCTCATCCTTTCTCCTTTTTGAGGGAAATCTCTATACAGGTGGTGTCCCTCACATCCGTAACATTTTATGGACTGTTGTCTTGGCCTTTTCCCCAAAGATTTTATCATCCTAGGCTTAATTTGTGCTAATTGTCCTTGAAAATTGTTTCTAAAAAATGGTGGTTTATACCCTTTGTTTGTTTGCTCCATCTTTCCTTTCTTCTTATCATCCCAAGCCTTTTGAAAAAAAATTCTTCCTTTTCTCTTTTCAAAAAGATACTTATATTTTATTATGGCTTCTTCCAAAGTCTTGGGCTCATCAAAATGAATTTTATCAATCTAGAAATAAGGTATCCCACTCAAAAATATTTGGATTTTTACATTCTCATCCTTTATGAAGAAAACATACCTCAACAATTCAAGGAATCTCCTCTCATACTTATCCATTTTCATTCTTTTGAGTTTGAGTTCAAATAACACTTACATATTCTTGTCATGATATTTTTATGGAAAGTATTTATTCTGAAAATACTCTTTGAACTACCTCCATGAAATCCTCTTCTCATCAATGTTCTTAACATTCTTGAGCTGATCCAACCACATATATGCTTTTCTTTGAAGATTTTGTAATGTATTTCGGCCATCATATGATCTTATGACCTCACACATTACGAGGCATTTGTTATAACCCTAAATTGTTCTACATATGCATACCTGACATTTGGCCCTCTTACTTGCATTTTTTGCCAAGCCATCACTGAGTTGATCTTTTAAAAAACCAAATTTTTGAAGATTTAGGTGCCCTGCTCCACTACTTCCCACATACATACGCTTGCTGCACCACTATAGCTCGTGTGCATAAGCATGCTGCACCACCACAACCCGCATATACTTGCAAAAGTTGCAAGGAATTCATTGAGATTACAGGTTATTGGGTAGTTTCCCAACT
>CBVK0101256933.1:0-10307 GCA_900067695.1 Picea abies
GATAATTTATGTTTGGTAATATATTATGCAAATAATTGCACCAACATTAGTTATATTAGAACTATGTTTAGTTTTGGAACAATATATGGAATATTTTGAATGTAACTACTGCTAGCTTATGCAACCATATTTTAATGAATACAAACTTTTGTTTCAGTTAAAAAAAAAAGACAATCTTTTAGATCTAAATTTAGACCTCAGGTTATGTCCTCATGCTCCAAAATCTGCATGCATTAAAAACATTTTATTTAAATTAAAACTGTCAATTCAACTCGATAACCATGCAACATTGGATTATCTCAAGGGATAAATATCTCATGAATCTTTATTAACCCTACTAGTTTTCCCTGTTATCCAATACATATGTTTCATTTTGAAATATGTGGGAGGCAACTCCTTTCTATGGATATATTGAAATATAGTTCTAATGTCTGAGTTATTATCACAGTTTGTCACTCATATGAACTTGCCTTACCAGTTTCCAACATTTATGAATTGCAACCACACCTGTAGATGTTTATTGAAATACCCCACCCTACCCTATAAGACCTACCTTTCCCTACCCTACCCAACCATACCCAACCCTATAAAACAAAACCTTTCAACCTACCCTTCCATAGAAAACCCATTATCACCATCATGCTTATCATTGAGAAAAATTAACACTTGGAAACAACACACATTAATTCTGATCAAAGATAAAGGTAAATGAATTAATTCATATTTAAACTCATTTTACAATGTCCTCATATAGAGAAACTACTAAGATATCAAATAGTTTTAATATGCAAAAGACCCATTTATTAAAAACAACACCTACAATTCAATAATTTGTTTTTACACCCACAATTGTATTTACAAGTATTGAAATAACACAAATTAATTGGATTATACGAACGAAAACAAAAAATGCATCTTATGTGAATCATTCGGGTTCAAAATTTATTTCAATATTAGATAAATGTTCAATGCAAGAGAATTCCTTGAAGTTATCCGTCACATGGAAAATTTTAGGGGCTAAGTTTCATCATTTGGCTAATTTTCCATTTTTTTCAAAAACCAATGCCAATTTCCATCATTATGCAAAAACAACTCTCCCAATTTATATCACATAAATTATTTTATACAAAAACCACCATTTTTTTCTAGAAATGATATAAAATCCTTAGAAATTTGAAATGTGTTTTAAATAGTGCTAAACATTTATACTTAGAATTTTTAGAATTAGTAAGATTTGTCAAAGCTTCTAAGCTTCAATATTAGTGTGGATCCCTAGAATTTTCCTTGTTACTGTTTTAAACATGCCTACAACACAATCTCCTCTCTCCTTTTTCTAACTTGATTTCCCAAAAATTTTCCTTCATTATCCTAAAACCAATAAAACCTTACCATCATACTTATATTTTGTGTCCATTTGAATTGTTTTAAATAATTAAAATGACTTATTTTGGCCTATATTACACTATATGCAACTATTGTCAGTTGGGTCAAGTTTGAGCAATTTTGGGATGCAATATTATCCTCCCCACCCAGGTTATATTTCCATATGTGACATATTGAGCTCATAATGAGTAGATCGTTGTAATATCTTTGAGCCTAGTTGTTGACATGGCCTTGTGCCATGGAAAATTTGGGGTTTACCTTGGATACCATTACCATGTTTAGAATGAGGAGAAGTGCCCTAGGATTTTCCTCGAGATATATTACCTAGAAAAAATTGTACTGAACTAATATCGTTATTTACTTTCTAATATTTGTAGATATACGCCCTTAGTCCTAATTACGAGGGAATCCTAGAGTACCATTTCACCTCTTGGCTTTCCAAGTCATACTTGTCAAAATGTTAAATGCTTGAGCACATGGCTTTAGCACTAGTTTAAAAATTCCATTCACAAGTGTTGAACATATTCATGCAAATGGAGTCCAAACGTCGTTCTCACTGCATGGATTTAGAGAAAAAATTTCAGATGTAACAATGGACAAATAACCTAGATCTTTATTATAATCCCTTATTTTTCAATGTTATCCATGCAGTTGTAGTATTCATCAATAAGAGAATACCATGATTTGGGAGCCTTCTTCAACCCATACACACATTCTTAGCCAAAAAACATAATTCTCCTTGCCACTTTTCACAAAAAAATTTGCTTGTTGCATGATGATTTCTTCAAGAATGTCATTGAGAAAGGTACTAAGAAACGTGATTTGATGTAGACCCCAACTCATATGCACCACAAATTATAATTAACAATTTGATCATGTTAATATTTTCAATAGGAGAAAATGTTTCTTCTTAATCTACACCTTCAACAAAAAATCCATATGTATTTACAATTGACAACACAAGAAGTTTTTAGAATCATTAAAAAAGGTCTCCATGCAGAATTTCAATTGAATCTGACAACTTTTTATTTTTGGTAGAAATAACGAGGTCATCAAAAAAGATTGTTTAGAGACCGAATCAAAACTTTCCATAGAGTAAAATAATTATCTTGAGATCAATATCTATCTTCTAGGAAAATTTTAAGGCAAAACATTAAAGTTCTTTTTAGCATGCTTCCCATTTTTAGCATGCTTCCCATTGTAGCATCAATGACCATACAAAACTAGAATTTTCAGTGCAAAAAAAAACAATATGCAAGAATCCAATAAGCTGAGAAGAATAACATAAAAGAAAATTCTTCAAAAGGTAAGAATGTTCATAAAGTAGATTAGAAAATATTTACAAAGATTTCACTAAAGACAACTCTGCTCAAATATTACTAGACACTAAAATTATCAACCAATTATTTGATACCATTCTTTCACAAGTAGCATTACGTAAATTTGTTATTCTTGCATTCACTGAAAGTGGATGTCAACAAAAATCATAGAATAACCAAAATCAATAGAAACCATGCTTTGATGAGTCACTACATCCGTGTCATATGACATCACATATATCACAATCACATCAAACATATCACAATCAAGTATGCATAAAAACTAGTACCACCATAATTCATGTCATGAAGCATCATTATTGAGAAAACCATTGACACGATACATTTAAATTCACATATATCACATGACACATATTAACGTATAAGCATGCATAATGACATTCATCATCAAAACATGCATTATCAACATAATCACACATCATCAAACAATAATTTCATATAACATCACACCCATAGATCAACATCATATAGTCATGGATTTGGACCTAGGGGTTGACCTCACAATATCAAAATATAAAGTTCAAAGCAACTAAACAAAAAAAACAAGGCAAAACTAATACAAGGTTTCTTTGAAACAATATATGAGCTACAAAATAAAGTTCAAACAATTAATTAGTATCATTTATAAAAACTAACATAGATAGACATAAGACCAAAAAAAATACTTACATTTTACCCGCATGCAACCTCTTTGGCAAGGCCATGAAAATAAAAAAAAAGGGGAATGACGAGTTTTGAGGACTTTGTAGTATCCCATTTATATTTTTTTATCCCTTGCAATACTTCCACTACAATAATGATGATGATAATCCTTCTTCATTCCATTGACCTTGGAAGTATAATAATTGTCAGAAGCAAGGGCATGAAAAATTTGAACTTTGGCATACCCAAAAAAGTAAGATTATAATCAAAGACCTCTTCTTGTATGTTGCTTGAGCCACACTAATTTCCTCTGAGTAAACATTGTTAAGTAGCAAAAAATGTGAGAAACCTTCCGTCAACATTTGTCCGGAAGACACATTGTTGGCTAGATTGTTCATCACTACTTGCACTATGTTTTCAACCACAATTGATACAACCAAATCACAAAGAATTTCAACAATTTTTACCTTATCCATTGCATCAATAGTATGAGGAACATGAAACCAAATGTTGGAATTGGGTTTCACGGTGATAGTGAAATTGCAAGTGTTATATGGCCCTTCTTCGGTCCATGGGATAATCACACTACTACCGCTAGAATGATATAGATGTTGCATTTGGGTAATGATACAATTTTATTTGTAACAAACTCAACTCGTTGGTGTGCACATTACTAATTTGTTTGTTTCAAATTCTTCTAGGGAAAACCATGGAATGGGGAAAATTGTGAGTTATATGTAACTTGATGTGGATATAGTGACTCATATGGTTGGAAGTGTTCATGACCTTTGAGAAATGTTGATTCATATTTCCATTGCATTTTTCTTATTCTCTTTGGAATGACACGACTTCTTGTGTTGGTTGGTCTGGTTACTATTGTAATTGTGATGGATATTTGTATAATCATATCTTCTAAAAAGAGGTATAAATACATGTCATAAGCATTGTATTTCAATGTTTCATGGATAACTGTAGGAGGGTCACTAATGAAGCAATAAGAAACATGAAAATTATTAAGTTGTAGGCATATCAAGAATGGTTTCAAATAAAGGTTGACGTTTCACATGCTAAAGAACACATTTGACTAATGAGGGTTATGCACACTGGTGCTATAAGTGTTTTTATGATATGGTAATTACATTTTGCAATTTTTTTTCTGTATCATTTGGATCATGATTACTTATTCATACAAAAATTACACTAGGGCATGCTTTTATTGAAATTCCAAATTTTTTCACTCTCTAAGAACCTTCGAGATAAATTACTCACAGTATCAGAACAAGTTATTGTTTCTCTTTATTGAATTGAAAACTATCCCCGCAGTGATGAAGAAAATGAAGATGTTGTTGAGAGGATTTCCAAGGGACATGTATATGCTTTGAAAATTATAGATGGGTCATTCAATAGGTCTCTTGAAGATCAAGGGTTGATTCTTAATAACATAAATTTACATGTGAAACTTTCATCTTTCATAGCTATTACAGGGATGGTTGGCTCGAGAAAATTTTCACTTCTATCACGTATATTTGGTGATCCATAAACTAGTGTGGATATTCCATTGGACAATTCATCCCAACAAATCCAATAAAATACTGAAATCTTTACTATGAAGGTTAACTTCCTTTAGATATCAGATTCTTTAATTATTGGTTTTCTACTTAAAATGTATGAAATAGATAAAATGTGAAAAATAGAGAAAAAAAATAAATACTCACACACCATCCAAACATAAACAAAATATGTAGCTTGGGAAACCCAATACAGGAGAAAACACAGCTAGAAGGAGAGATCGATCTACTCTCTTTTCTTCAAATGCAAGTACAAAGAAGGAGGCACTCTTTGTGGAGTTGTCTTTGACACTGTGTCCTGTATGGATGCTATATAATCTCTCCTCCTCTATTATTCTCTCAAAATACTACTCCTAGGTGTTCTGATCAACTATGGAACAAATACAATGCTAAATAATAGAACCCCTTCTCCTCCTAGCGGCCCAATATTTAACATAGCTCAATAGCCATATAGGGGTAGGGATTAGACTTCCTCAAACCTCAATTAGTGATAAGGTTTGGACCTTCTAGAATATTCTCAAAATTCCACACATGGCTAACCCATATGTTTGAGTAAGGGAGGTCTAACGTGGCATCCACTTGTACCATGGTGGTCAAATAGGTAGATGAACTTGCGAGAGGCATAAATTTCACATGCAAGCTCTGATTAAGGCATGGTTTACACCATTAGAAATGTATCAGAGTCTATAACACAGTAAAGGGTGTGTGCAGAAGTTCCAAACACCAAAATAATAAAAAATCCCATTCAATGCCTTAAAATGGCTTTGGAAGCTTTCGACCCCAATTTTCCAAACCAGGACCTAACACTAAACTAGCCTTGCATGTTGATTCCTCCAAATTTTCCCACTCTTAGAGCATCGAGATAGAAGAAAAATAATTTAATGATCTAATCCAGATCACTTGGAGAGATGGAAAAAGTCACAAGAATATTCAGGAATGTCCCATCCATGCCCTTAACTACTTCATAAAACAAATTAGTTCTCAAGGCATCACATGTAGGGGATTTGAAGCTTACCATAAATTTTGTATTGCCTTCTTGGACCGAGCTTGGAAAATTTTCTTCCAACCTGTGTCATCTAATGTATTTTGGGAGCCTGGTTCGGTATAGATACAAAGAATGCATTCACATTCCACCCACCAGTGTTGGGAGTGTGAATGTGTTGCGCTAGGGGCTAGAGAGTACTAGTAGCCAATTTATTTGTACACATTTTTTGACCTTCTTGTACCATAGTAACCACTACCCTCAAACATGCCAAGGAGGTTCATGAGAAATTTACTGCTTAAAGGGACACCTTTGTGGTTATTGTGAAATTGAAATTTGATAAACATTTTATAATGGGGAGTTTATCAGTACAAGGGATACACCAATTCTTTACATTTATCCAACAATTGCAACAATTTGGTACACAATGTAGTGGGGATTTGACATTTTCTCTGAAAAGATGATGTGTTGTGATAGTGGGGTCACACTGGCCATTGAAAATCGATCCACATGCAAGAACAATTTTGGGTTATGCAACTTTAGTTAGCCTTTCCTTGTCCTAGTTGTCGCAAATATGATAGTTTTGATTCTATAATACCCAAGGGTGGATGTGTTTACAATGTGACAAAGAGTCAACGATCTAAAATAAATCTCCAAAATCCTCATCCTTCATACAAGGGGTGAATTATAAGAACAAAAATATTGTATATCAAGGATTGGCATATATTGATATGAATGGAAAGAACTACTTTTGTGACATGAGATATTACAAGGACATTTCTAAGTGATACATCAATTTTGGGTTCCAATGAAGAGATCATTTGGACCCAATGATTGTCATATTCTTTTAAAGAGATAAGATTAATATTTCAAAGGTGTGGAAACTTTGTGAACTCCAACCAATAAAAAATTGTGGTTGCCTTTAATGCTTGTCAAGGTATAGTTCATCTCATAACCTATTATTTAACATGAGTTATGAATGCAACAATAGTATGGGAAATGAAGTGGAGTGTGAACTTGTTAGGACTCTAGAGATACCTACTAGTTGAGATATAGATATGGAAATAAGGAAAAGATAGAAGAGATTTGTATGACCTTTAATGGTATTTAATGGAGTCTGTACAATAATTAAAGAAGGATACTCTGTCCACATTGATGTTCTCCAATGGTGAAACCCAATTCCCAACTAGTCTTCAAATGCTAGATCCATTAGCTTTGGAAATCTAACATTTTATGTTTTTTCAGGGTTTATAAGCAGGATGACATTTTTTTTGTTGAATTGTTTGTTGGCCACCAAGTAGAAGTTTGTCATTAATGTTCACGATGTACCTTTTCTTAGACCTCAATATATATATGAAATTGTATATTCTATGCTCCATTGAGAGTTGCAATTAGAGAGATGTTCTCTTGTATTGGCCATGTTATGGTCCCTATGGAAGCAATTTAACTCCACTACTATTTTTTCCCTTGTAAAATTTTATGTGATGTATGTGGGTCCCTTCTAATATAGAGATTCATAGTCAACACAAATAAAGAGGCCATGTTGTACAATAGAATGGCACTTTCATTTATGTTGTTTCTAACCAAGTTTTCCAAAGTGATTATAGATCATCAATATGATTTTCTTTGTAGCAAACTCAACTTGGTGTGCAAAGCACTAATTTATACAATTTACCAAATAGTTTGTTCTTTTCGAATTCTTCTTGGAAAAACCGTGGAATGGAGAAAATTGTAAACTATATGTTAGTTGATGTGGATGTAGTGACTCATATGGTTGGAAGTGTTCTTGACCTTTAGGTAATGCACATTTAGATGTCCATTTAATTTTTGTTATTCTCTTTGGCATGATATGACTTCTTGTGTAGGCTAGCCTAGCTACCATGGTAATTGTGATAATTATTTCTCTATTTATAGCCTCTAAAAAAATAGAAATACATGTCACAAGAAGTTTCCTTCAAGGATATTCGTATGAGAGTCACTAATGAAAAAATAATTGAGATGAAGATTATTCATTTTTAGGCATGGAAACAATGGTTTTATAGAAAATATGAGGTTGTACGTACTAGAGAATACATTTGCCTAATGAGGGTTATGTATATTGGTGATATAAGATTTTTTGTTCTATGGTAATTACCTCTTTTAGTGTATGTTATATCATTTGGATCATGCTTGTTGATGCACACACACACACATGTATTACACCGGGGTGTGATTTTACCACAATTTCAAATTTTTGCACTCTCAAAGAACCTATGAGACCATTTCATGGATTACTCACACTAGAAACACAAGTTATTGTTTATCTTCACCGACTTGAAAAATATCTCCACAATGATGAGATGAATGTAGAAGATGTTGAGAAGATTTCCAAGGGAGATGGATATGATTTGACCATTACAAATGGGTATTCAATTGGTCTCTTGAAGATGAAGGATTCATTATTCATAATATAAATATACATGTGAAACGGTCATCTTCCATAAAAAATGATAAGGATGGTCATATCAAGAAAATATGTACTTCTATCATGTATACTTGGAGAGAAAAAAAAAGTCAAAGGAACTGTGAAGGAAAGTGGTAACATAACATATGTGACACGATCTCCTTATATACAAAATCGTACCATTTAAAATAACATATTATTTCGAAAAAAATGGACTATGTTAAATATAAGAATACTCTCGAGGTATGTGCACTGGAAAATGGTCCATCTAGGAGGCCATATGGTGATAAAACTGAAATTTTAGTGATGGAGCACCCTATGACAACTACTCTGTAATGTTGAATGCTCGTATTGGTCCTAATGTTTCTACCTACAATTTTGTTTTAGATGCATTGGCTGGGGGGGTCTTTGTAAAGAGGGAGAGAACATTCTCATAGAGATGTAGAGATGGTGTTGTAAACCTAACGATACAACCTACACTTCATTATTTCATTCTTATGCAAATGGGGAAAGTGATAGAACAAAATAATACTCTTGCAGACAAAATATGCAGACATGATTTATCCCAGTGGAATCTTCATCTCCTTAAGGCACTTGTGATAGTATACAAAAAATGTAGCTTGCCCAGAGAAACATTACATTTTTTATTATTGGAGAGAAGACGTTACATACCTATTTGGATACTTTCAATTCCATCACTTCCAATCATGAGAGGTTGCACTAGGTTGAAAAATGAATGATTTTTTGATACCCATAAAGGAAAATGGCTTGAATCTGGATTTAGTAACATACTTTAGGAGGAACATGTATGGAAGAGATGGTAAATATACAAAATCATAAGAAATTCTTAGAGAAATACAAGTAGTTAGGACAAAGTTAAATGTTGCCTCTTAAGACACTTATATACGCATATCCAAAGTAGCAAAGGTCTTGTAAGATCTATAGAGCCATCGCTTAGAGGAACTTAGATCAATTTAAGCAAAATAATAATTTGCATCCCATCGCTTAGAGGAACTTAGATCAATTTAAGCAAAGATAATAATTTGCATCTGTTACCAAACATTATTTTCTACTACCAAAGGATAATAAAGATGCAATTAGCATTTTCTTGTCACCTTTCATGACAAGGAATATAGAACTCTTTTGGCCATTGAAACTACAAAGGACTTCAAATTTTGGCCAAAGAAACATTCTTAAAGAGATTATATTCAAATTTATAGATTTGTGGATGATGGTAAATCCATGGAAATTTTTCAATAAAGTGCTTACTGGGGTACCCTTGCTTCATCTCAATTCCAAGGCCACATATTGGTAGGAATTGGACAAGCACTAAGAATCCATGATTTGGGAAAAAGGAAAATCATTATGATGGACAAGCACTAAGAATCCATGATTTGGGAAAAAGGAAAATCATTATGAAAATGTGAAAATGATATCTTACCTAATACAATTGTGTACATACATAGTTGTGGTGATCTCAATCAAACCTTATCCAGGTTTGGAGGAGAAAGGGGAGACAAATAAAAAATAAAAATAAAGATGGTGATAGTTTCTTTAAAAGTTTCAAACTATTTCTCTTAAATCACCAACTCCTTTATTTGTTACCTTTAGTCTCTATTTAATGTATTCAACTGTAAAATATAAACCTTATCCTCTTTTTTAGGAGGTGGGATTGATCTTAACTCCAACTCATGATCTAACCTATCTACCTTTGATTGATCTCAATTTAATCCTTCTAAACTATGTTGAATTGGGAATACCAATACACCAATAGTTGTTTCATTGGTGATCATCACAACTACACTCTCACAAAATTCAAAGCAACTTCATATTCCCTTTTTGAAACACAAAAACACAATTATTTAAATCATTGTATTTCTGCAAACAATTTGGATGAGCAATTTCAAGGAAAATGCTTGAACAAAAGCCTCTATCAAAAAGAAAAGATC
>CBVK0101256944.1:0-10374 GCA_900067695.1 Picea abies
TGTTCGATCCAATTCAAATTCTATAGGTTTTAACCTCTTTTTTTCCCCGATGATCTCAAAACAATTCTTACCAGATCCACAATTTTAATGTCCATCCTTCACGTTTTGTTGTTGTGTATTAGAATTCCATATTAATGTCCAACAATGTGTTTATAAGTACTCATTTATTATCTACTATTATAATCTTACCAAGGGAAACCATGAACCAAGGTGTATCATCAAAATGGTTTAAATAAGAAATTTATATTGTCCTACTAGAGATACAAAATAGGAAACATCGTGTCCTTAAATTTCAATTAACATATTTAATTGAAAAAATATATATACAACATAATTTTTCCTCACGTTTTCATAGTGAAACCCTAGTGTGATTCAACCCTAAGAGAGATGGAAGGAAAAATAGGGGGTTGGAATACCCCTCCCAATGAATAAGCGATCATGTTTGGGGTGATGGTCACATCCTTTGTTAGTAATTCTAAAGCCTAACTGACTCATTTTGTGAAGAAACTAGAGGAAATTTCAAAAGTAAAACTACCTCCTAACTCATCCATATGCAAAGCATTAGCATTAGCAGAATGTGGATTGGTTGGTCAGGTCACACAGATTTTCCATTTTCCAAAAATAGTGGCCCTTGCATTCTTATGTGGGAGAGGATTCTACACCTTAATTTTTGAACTAAAGGAAGAACGAGAAGTGATCTTCCATAGTGGGCCATATTTTTTGGGTTCCACGGGAATTCATCTGAATAGATGGTCACCTGATTCCAATCTAGAGAATGATGTTCCTTCAAAGTTTCCAATTTGGGTGCACCTCCCACATCTTCCACTCCATTTTCGGAGTAATTATTCCCTTCATTTCTTCGGTGACAGTCAAGGAAAATGCATAGGTAGGGTGGAGCCAAAGGAAAACATGTTCTCTTGTGCTTGTTGGACATTGGGTTCAATGCTTTCCATAATTTTCACGACATGGGTTAACCCCCTCTCATGGATCCTAACTCCAATGATTATGGCAGATACTAATGCCTGTGGGTTTTGGTCTAACGAAAATTGTAGTCCAACAAATGGTATCAGAGCAACATGTCTCAAGTTTGAAACTTTTCCAGCACGCACCGAGGGGGAGATTGTTCGACATTGGGTTCAGCGCTTCCCGTGAGTTTCATGACATGGGTTAACCCCCTCTCGTGGATCCTAATTGTGACAATTGTAGTGGAGACTAATGCCTATGGGTTTTGGTCTAATGACAATCATAGTCCAACAATTATAAGGTTTTTTCAAGGTTGAATTGGAAAAAATCTCTCTCAAAACTGGTGTTGATATTGATATACAATTGGAAGCATATTCAACAACTCAACTATGAACAACTAACCTTCCAGTGTAAATATTTCCACAATTATGGGAACTTCTCTAAAAATTACAAAAAAATAGAAAACCAATAGCCCCCTTCCTTAGGTAAAGAAGAACAATGGAAATTCGTGACAAGGAAATTGGGTTCTACTATTAAACTCAGAGTAAGCTACTAGGATTTTTCAGGATATGGGCCATCCTCATCCATGAGAAAAGCTTCAGGGGGTTCCATTTTTGTAAAGGTATATAATTCAAATCCTCGTGGAGCACCAACCACCTCAAGGAGTGTTGACACCTTGCTTAAAAAAAATAGCTTAAGTGCCCTCACCCAAGAAGATTTAGACCCTTTCAATGAATTGCAAAACAAAAATGTGCAAGAATATAAGAGATATGAAACTCCTAGGGAACCTCCTTTAGTTCAAACCCTTGAATATATTCAAGAATAAAGAGTCGACAAAACCTCAGGAAGATTTTGGTAAAATATCATAGACATGCCCACAAACAATTGAGGAGGACAAACCCTCTATGGTCGTGGAAGAAGTGGAAAATTTCAAGGATGTAGAAGTCACTTTTCCAGAGAAAAAGTCTAAGGTAGCATAGATCGATGCCTCAATGGAAGAGGAGTTGGATGATAGGGCTTTGGAGGAGAACCTACCGCAAAGGTTAGGGAGAAAGACATCCCACACCTTTAGGGAAAAGAAGGAAAACAAAGACATTATGATGGGATTTCAAAAAACCATTATGAAAATGATGGGAGGGGGTTACAAATCTATGAAATCCATAGGAACTAATGTACCCTCTAAAGGGGGTTCCATTAATTATTTTTCGAAATAATAATTTTGGTCTCCTAGAATTACAACGGTTTAGGAAACGACCCAAAAGCAGTTGCAATCAAATATCTAATCAAATCAGAAAGGCCAATGATACTCCTACTCTGGGATACTAAAATGGAATTTTTATAAGCAGTCAGAATGGGGAAACAACAATGGAAACAGGGTGAAGGAAAAGATAAAGACTTGAGAAGGACATCAAGGGGTTTATACACTCTTTGGAATACTCAAGAGGTAAGTATAAAGTTTTCTTTTCAAACCCATAACTGGATATTGAAAAAATTTAAATCCATTCAAACTAGTAATGTTATAACCATTTTCACTAGTTACATGTCGATAAACTACATGGACAAAGATATTTGTTGGAGATCCCTTTTGAACCTCAAAAACCTGGAATTTTCTACAAATTGCATTATTTATGGTGATTTTAATTCCATTATACAAAACTCGAAGAAAAGGGGAGGAATATTTGCCAGAGATCCATTTTAGGAGAAGCTAGAGGAGAAGATTGTGGATTGGAATCTATTGGATATCAAACCCATTAAAGGAAAGCATACCTCGACCAACAAAAGATCAAGCCTCGGTTATACTGCAACCCGACTTGACATATTTATGGTTCATAGAAATATCCTAATGCATGATCAAAATTTTAAATCCAAGATACTTCTAACTATTGCTTCAAACCATAAGCCTATATCACTCCATTTTCACACTACTACATATGGGTTCAAAATTCAACAAAAACTTCCGACAATAAGGATAAATTCAATCATATCTTCGCAAATTACGACATAATATTAAAATTTTAATATTTTTTTCTAGGCGCGTCGATGAACGTTAGACTTCCGACAAAAATCTATATCCATCGATCTTTCGATGAACCTATAGGATAGTTTGTTGATCTATCGATGAACCTAGAGGATGCCAACTACCCATTTGAAAACATTTTAATGGTCACTAACTTCACTAACTTGGTCAACTTTGACATAGTCAACGTTCGTCGGAAGATCGTTGAAGGTTAGTGTTTTCGACAATTTTGTTGTAAGTGCAATGGTTATAAAATATTTTTATGCTCATTATTCATTGCATGATTTATTAGTCTTTTTTCTATGTACTATTTTCCTCAAATCCAATTCTTGATCTGCATAGCTCTGATTTTGTACTTTGAAGGTTACAGAGTTTTAAAGTTAGTTTGTCTCTTTTTTAAATACCCAGATTGGATCCCTAACCTTTAGACCCTCTTTCATTTGGGGACACATTTTTTTCCCTATGAAATATGTATGAACATGTCTACTCAACTCCATTTAATTACCATACAATTTGTCTTGGTGTAGTTATCTTGTATTGTTTGATTTTATTACTTGCTTATAGTCAAGTTTTGGAACTTATGTGGTAAAAATGTATGGTTTTGATTTCCTGATTAATTGTTGATTACTGTTATAAACGTTTAATAAATCTATGACGAAAATTGATTAATTGTTTAATATATATGGGGTCAATATAGTTTGATGATATTTGTACCATAACAATATATAATTCGTATATTAATGTGCTTATATTGCTTCAATGGATTTTGTTGTAAGTATAGGAAATCCCAATGCCAACACCTGAAGAGAGTCAATGAACGATTGCTAGGTTAAGGGATGCATGGGAGGAACTGGTCGCTATTGATGGGAAATGGTATTGCCCTTGCAATCAATGCAAGCGCTTGTAAAGAAGAAGACTTGCAAGGAAAACAACTGAAAAACATTGTTTTATGTATGGGCATTGTGAAGGGGGGCATACATTTCCTCCCATGGTAAGTTATTCATTATATATGTCTTTATATTGGTTCTATTTATAAAATATTCTTTTGTTTTATTTATTTATTTATACACTAATGTTATTGATTGTTTGAAATTGTAAAGATAAATCCTCCTAGGTGTTTGTTGCCAGATAAATATCTTCCAAGTAGTAGTGGAAATACTATTGTACAGGATGTGGAAGACGATATGAATATTGAAGATCAAGTCAATCCTATGGAAGAAGATGACACCGATAATATTTTTGAGCCAGATGATGGGACAAGTAGTTTGATCCGGAAAATCTTTGCTCCTATCTATGAGGAAAATGATGATGATATTTATGATGTACCTTTGCTTGAAAAGGAAGAACAACCCCTTTACGAAGGCTCAAGAACAAATATTCTCTCTTTTATAATGTTGTTGGTGAACTTGAAGGTACTTAATGGTTTGTCAAACACTTGTCTCACATAGATCCTAATATATGTAATACAATTCACCACATATTATACATAAAGGCCGACTTTATTTTTCTCTATTTTTAGTGTCAATTAATGTGTAAATTGAGGATGCAATATTTTTTATTACTATTATTTACATTAACTATTTTTTTTTTATGTTGTAGATTGTTAGGTGAGTTTTTCTTACAACCGTCAAATAATTTACCTCTCACATACCAAGAGATGTGTGCCATTATGAAAGATATTGGAATGTAGTATCAGACTATTGATGTGTTTTCAAATGATCATACTATATATTATGGACAATATGCATCAAAAATGAAATTCTCACAATGTCAAATAAGTAGATATTGAACCGATCAACTAACTGAAAAGGTGCCTCACAAGGTTCTTTGTCATATTCCAATAATTCCATGTTCGCAACAATTGTTTAGGTGCCAAAGCATTGCACAATTTATGGATTACCATGCATGACACATAGTGAATATGGTGTTCTTCGAATTCTTCCAAATGGTTATGCATTTAGGAACATCAAAGAAAGATGGCCAATTTTTATGAGCTCATGTCTATTTACTCAGTGTGGCCTATTTTTATTATAAACAATAATCTTTCTCCTTGGATGTCAATAAAGAGGGAGCACACAATGTTGGCAATGATTGTTCTAGGTATTAGTTTACAAAATTGGTTTGAACATTGTATTTCATTTTTCTTATTCGTTGTGTAATTACTTATATATATACAAGGTAGTAATTATGTGTACTTTCACCCAATTAGGTAAGTACCAAGTGAAAGATATGAATGTATGTATTGAGCCTCTTGTCGACGAGCTACTAAAGTTATGGGTTGGAATCACATTGTACAATATCTCTAGACCAATAGGGAAAAAACAATTTCAATTCCATGGAATACTTTCAAAAAAATTGTAGATCTTGAGAACAAGAAATATAAACAAGCACATATAGAAAACAAAGAATTGTTGGGTTATAGGAGGGGTTATAAGAATTACCTCTTTATCAAGAATCAAACGACTCAAAATGAACACAATGGAACTCACACTAAAAATCGACAGCTTGAAATGAACATGAGCCATCTTGAGGTGAGAAAATAGGGGATCTCTCTAACTTTTTATCGCCTTTTTTGCAAGGATTTCTCTCATAATCACACATAGTTAGGTTTTGTACGAATGGAGCAAGTGTATAATCAAATAAATTGTAGATCTTTATACCAAGCAAAACACACAAGCACAAATAGAAAACAAACACTCTTATACAATACCGAATCAAATCACCAATGGTAGTGTTGTACACTCCTCTGCAATACCAAGTCCATGCACTTTTCTTACACACTAGACTAGAGCACCAACACCAAGTCCAGATGGCGGAAATGATAAATTGCAAATGAGAAAATGGCCAACAACAATACCAAGTCACACCCACCTTGGAGTCTCCACTAATACTAGACCATACCATCAACACCAATGCTCTGCACTCTTCTGCAATACCATGCACTCCTCTCGCACATTGAACCACACCACCAACACCAAGTCCAAAGAAAGAAAGGGGAAATCACAAGTAGGGAAATGACCAATGATGATACCAAGTCTCACACCTGCCTTGAGGTCTCCATCGATACTAGACTAAAACACCAACATAGTTGCTCTATACTCTTTTGCATTGCCATGTAATCCTTTACACTCCTCTCTCACACCAAACACACCAACTCCAGATGGAGGAAATGAGAAATCACAGACAAAGAAATGGCCATCAACAATACCAAGTCACCCTCATTAGAGCCCACCCCACTACCTCATTAACTCATACATTTACCTTCTCTGCAACTACCATTAACAATCCCCTCCATTATTGTCAATGTCTCTCATCCTTCGGGCAAATGGAGGCTAGCAAAATTTTAATTTACAAAAATAAAAACAAAACAAAATAATCGATCATAGCCCTTCCCACTCCCACCATGATATAAGTCATTTTAGAAGCCATCATCCAATGAGGAATCCAACCAAAAAAAACAATGGTTTTTAAAATTTTCAATAACACAGTGTTGTACTTAAGTTCGTTGAGCATTACGAACTTCAAAAAATTTATCTTTAAATGATAGTGTACGACTAAGATTTAATCCAAAAATGGATACATAAGTCTCTACTTGGCAAAGACTAATAATAAAAGAAGTATAAAAGGGCTAAGGCATGGACTATAAAATCATTGGTAAAGAATGAACTATAAAATAGCTAATGCATTAACTATGAAATGACTATTGCTTGTTCATTTAAGGCTAATTCAGTTTGTAGTAAAGTAACATGAAGATTACATTGAATAAGATTTGGTGCTATACAACAAACAATTCTTAAGTTGTGAATTTTCAACAAATAAAAGCGATTTAGTTGAAGAAAAATGCAAAATTTGAAAAAGTGTATTATTTAAAATTAAACAAATCTCTCAAATTAAAAAAATGATTTACGACACTAAAAAGGGCATTTTTAGGACATTTTTTTAAGTATAATTCAACTTTAATGAAATTAGTGCTAAAGTTTAGATGTATCTTTGATGAATAAATGTTTTATTTGGAAAAAATATTCCACTTAAATATCTATTGAGAGGTTGTCATCAATCTTAAATTAAAAAGATTAAGAGGTAAGATTAAGAAGTTGTGATTAAATATCTATTGAGAGGTTGTGATCAATCTTAAATTAAAAGGATTAAGAGGTTGTGATTCATCTTATTTGAAAAAGGGGTTAGTATTCTTATAAAGGAGTGGGGGCAACTAGTGATTGGTTTGGTGTGAAGTAAAGAAACACATTACCTAGTTTTTCTAGTTATGGTTATCGTTATCAAGGATATAATTTTCTATTCTAAAAGGTTTTATCTTACACTATAAAAATGTTTTCCTAGACATACTTAGTCTCCTTAAAAATTGGAAACCGAAACGCAAAGCTATTTAATTGGAGAGTTACAAAATAATAAGAATATAGATATGGTACAGAATAAAAGGGTGATTGGCAACGGTAAAAAAAATGATGACATGTACAAAAATCAAACCACAATAATGAGGTTGCCACCAAATACAAGTGACATTGAACAAGCTCTACATCGACACTCTCTAGGCACGAATGAAACATATACTACATCTAATAATTTGTAGAAACATCATCAATCCTAATATAAGTCATGTATAAATAGGAATTAATAATTGGAGATTTCCTAAGCTTGAAATAAAAATATCTTCATGTAAATTGGTGGTTAACTTGAACCTCATGAATCCATTCAAACAATTAACATGAAATTCTAAACATATGAATCTTATTAAAGAAATAAAAATAAAATTGCTTTTAAATAGTCAACATTGACATTCCTAACATAGGAATCTTCATTAAAGAAAGAAAAATAAAATTTCTCTAGTTTATAGAAGGTCGACTCAACCCCAAGTATTAGCTCAAATGGTCATGCACCAGACGTGAGACCTCTTCTCTCTTCCCCAAAGTTGGGGAGGTCACGGGTTCAACTGTCTTAATCCCCTCAAGGTTAGGGTCTGTAATCAGGGCCATTGGTTTACCCCATTTACCACCCATGGATTATGGAGAAGTACTTAGAGGGTTTTCCATGAGGGTTTCCTTTTTTGGAGGCGATAAGAACCACTCCATCCATAAAGAATAGAGTGGTATGAGAAGAGTTCTTCTCATACCAAAGTTTTTGGAAATTTCACTAAAGCATTTTGTCAAAAGGGCTTATTGGAATTGGAATACACCTTACTCAAAATTTTCAAATCATGGAATCAAACATAGATTTGGGGCATTACCAAGTCAGAATTTTATATAGAAAACTTAAAGTGCAAGATAATAGTGAAAAATAGTCGGTTTTCTCCTAGGATTCGTGATGCCACTATCTATTATGCAAGAAAGGTGGGAAAAAACTCTTGACACTTAATAAGGGAATCACATATGCACTTAAAGAAATAGTCCTAGTGAAGATTAAAAAAATAAAAATCAAAAGGAAGAAGAAAATCATGTTATACATGTGAGTGACCATGCTCATAAGATCATGTTTGACCTCCCAATAAACTATACATAGCCAAGAACTAGCAATTTGTGGACATTAGTCAGAGCCCCAAAAATTCAGAGGGCTTGGATAGATCAAAAGACACAATCAATGCAACTCTAGAGGATAACAACCGAGGTCATCATAACATAATGATCACAATTGATCTAGACAACACTCAATTTTTTGGATAAGCTATGACGATTGGGATTACAACAAGACACAAATAAAATACCCCATCTGTATTTCATGTCATAAATAGTCGTAGTCTAAACGTTTTACGCTTTTTTTTCAAGTGATATTATCTATTTAATTTTGCTCAAAATTCTGCAAGAAATTGTTGAATCTGCATATTCGAGTGGCTAATTTTGTATAATCCAAGTGCCCAAGGGTTTTTTTAGCACGCTTAATCCATTTATGCATTCATAAATGAAATTTAAACAACATAAAATTGTGATTTCACCTAGATTTATATCGGCTAATTCCGATGAAAAATACCAAAACATAGAACGTTTAGACAATGCCATCATAAATATATCCCTTGTGAATGGATACTCCTAAATGTTGCACTCCAATTTGGTAATTATAGCCTCCAAGATACATTTTATGTGACAAACGTTGGGGCCGAGTGTGTATGTATTAGTTATACAATAGCTAGCAATGTTTAAGGGATATATAATTCACAACAAGAACTACCTCAAGTTTGCACAGAATGTCCAACAATATACAATAACCACTGTTCAACCCAAAACTGCAATGATTGCATATTCAAAAACACACAAGAACATCACACAATTCAAAAGCTAAGGGAATGTTTTGTAACACACTCAACCCCTAAGTACCCTTTCTACGATGGGGCATCAAAATTTTGCTTACTCTAATCGTCTTGAATCCTTAGTCTGAGGTATCCATCCTCTGCTACTTGCCCGTAGCTTGCTAACGAGTGCTACCAAGCTCAAATCCGAGCTCTGGATTGCAAGCTATGGTCTCCCGAAGCTCTTAGGACGTTATCAATTGAGGGCCACGCGGTGCCCACGTGGGTCCATCTCATTCGTACCTTCTCCAAATACCTACGTCCATGGTGGAAATTCACCCACCATCCAATCCGACAATAGAACTTGATCCTCATTTAACACATAAGCTAGAGGGAAGTTCAGCCATCGACACTTAAATGTTGAATGCCTCTTCTCCTTTCTACACACCTATCCTCCGGAGTCCCGAATTCTCTAATTGTCAAAGGAGCTCGAAATCTCTCCACATGGCTCTGGCCTTCGGGCCTTTCGCCTTTTTTACGACACTACACCCTAAACCTTCGAAGTCTCGAAGTCCCAGACTCCCGAAGGGTCCACCCTCACACGTGGTTCTCGAAGTCCCAGACTCCCGAAGGGTCCACCCTCACACGTGGTGACATATTAAACACAGAGGCAAGGACAGATGGGTCCCGAGCACTCCACCTGCCAGATGGACCAAGCAACTATGTGTCAAGGGTGACATGCGACAAGGCACAGATGACACGTGGCCCCTATAGTGGGTGACACGTGTGACATTTTAATGGGCACATAGGGTTTGCGAAACATACTAATCAAGGTGAAATGTGGCATGTCAATCATGGGTCCATGTCACCCTAGATGATGTCAGTGTGCCACATCACTCCAGATTGATGGCCTTCCAATGCCCTTATATCTCACGGTCGAGATGTGTCCATGCAGATCCCTTGATCTACGGCCTCTGTTACTTTGTAACTTCGACATTCGGTGGATTTGATGTATGGTTTTCTCCTTGCTCCTGGAGTGGTCAATGTTGGGTTGACCATGGTCTACATATATGGTCATGGGAGATACTGAAGGGTGCTTAGATCTACGGTCCCCATTACTTCGCAGCTTTGGCGTGTGGGGGTTTCGACATTATGATAG
>CBVK0101256975.1:0-31710 GCA_900067695.1 Picea abies
AAGGAGGTTGCCCCCTCGAAGTGGCTTATTATCTGAAATCATCTCTTTTTCAAGGCGTTGAGTACCTTTCCTGAAGTTTTTCTATGCTATATTGATGTTTGGTTCTTAACAGAGGAAGGACCCAAAATGAAGAAAAAATGTAAGGTAATCAAAAGTCACAGAGAGGAGGTTGCTTTAGTGGTGGGGGAGGATATTGTGTTGAGCTAAGTTCTCGATATTTCTACCCATACTTTGGTAGGTAAATTACTTGGTAGAAGAGTGGGGATAGATTGGTTATTGTCCTTGATGGAAAGGCATTGGGGCACTGGCCTAGGGTATACCCCAAAGGCACATCTCTTAGCCAAAGGATGGCTCAGATTCATTTTTATATCAAAATAAGACATTGTTTTGGTTCTTAAGGAGGTATGGTTTATGGATAGGTCATACGTGTTCATAAAGACATGGCATCATTTATTTGATGCAAAGGAGGATTCGATGTTTGGTACCTTGGTCTGGATTAAACTGTTAGGGCTCCTCATGGAATTTTGGACAATGTAGGCCTTACAAGCCACTGGTAACCAGCTCGGGAAGACCATATTTGTCGATGATAATGTTTTAGATAAGGGTTTATTTGAATCCATTGATTTGGTTCTTGGGGAGAAAAAATATTTTTGATTCCTCGATTATGTTAATATATCATTATGTTGTTCTAGGTGTCATTTTTATGGACATGCTATGAAGGATTGTTCGAAGCCTTTCTTAAAAAGAATTGGAGGAAGAAGGATTTTCAGAGAGCCATTTTTTAGGAGAAGAAGTCATTTGTCCCTAAGGAGATTTAATCAAAAGTCAATTGTTGAGGTATCTCTCGTGATCTATTCACATGAAAAAGTGGGTAAGGGATTTGAAGGATCTATATAAATCCTTGTTGAATATCTCTCAATACCTTTAACTATTGGTGCAAGACCAATTTTGGGCTGCAAAGTGGGTTATGAAGACGCAGAATGTCCAGCTTTGGAGCATAGATCCTCCTCACATATTCAAGAGGCCTAAAAGGAAACTATGAACACTTGTGAGAATGATGTCGGTAAGTTGGATCTTTCCTCTTGTTATTTTCCCTTCAACAATATATTGGGGATCGTTGATGAGATAGGCTCTACTCTTTATATTTAGAATAAGAGACCTAGAGGTCATCCTCCAAATATGACAAGAACCCCCCTCTACTCTAACATCCCTCGTGTTAACCTATCCGATGAATTTGACCCATGTGATATGGAAGGTTTGGGGTCGATGGAGGGGTTGGGGTCGTTTTCATCGAATGTTCAATCTAGAGGAGGTGGATATTATAATCTGCTTCCTAAGAAAGTATGCAGATCCTCTTTACTGCTAGAACATGTCATTCCTTTAGTGCTGCTTGAAATCTTGCCACCTATCCCACTACTTGCATTACATCTGGTATGGAAATTGTCACCTAAAGTAAGTTGTCAATCATTGACCTGTACTGCCTCTGATCTATAGCCTTTGAATCATCATCTTTATTTAACTTTCAATTGGTTTGCATAGGAGTGTTGACTGGTTTGCAATCTTCCATTCCAAACCTCTTTAGCATTTCTATGATGTACTTGGTCCGAGAGATAAAAATTCCTTGGTTTCTTTGACATATCTGAAGACCTAATAAGAAAGATAATTCTCCAAGAAATGACATATCGAACTCATTCAACATATCCTTTTCAAATTTATGGCTCATCCTGTCATCATCACTTCCAAAAATAGTATCATCAACATAAACTTCAATTAACAAAATATTATCTTGATTTACCTTGATGTAGAGGTTGTTGTCTACATTTCTTTTCCCGAATCCTTGTTATTGTAAGTATCTATCTAGTTTGCAATACCATGCTCTAGGGGGATGTTTCAGACCAGACAAGGCCTTCTTCAACCTACAAACATACTTTTCATTCTTTGACAACTAAAATCCTTCAGGTTTCTTAATGTAGACTTCTTCCTCTAGATCCCCATTTAGAAAGGATGATTTCACGTCCGTCTAATACACTTTAACATTATTGGAGCATGCATAAGATTGGATCAATCTAATTAATTCCATTCTAGAAATTGGGGAAAATGTCTCTTCAAAGTCTATACCTTCAACCTGAGCATATCCTTTACATACCAATCTTTCTTTGTTAGTGGTAACATGTCCATCTTCATTCAATTTGTTTCCGAAAACCCACTTTTTACCAATTACATTCTTGTTCCTTGGCATTGGATCCAGTTCCCAATTTTCATTCTTCTATATTTGATCTAACTCTTCATTCATTACTTTGATCCAAAATTCATCCCCGATGGCTTCTTCAAAACTGCTTGGCTCAATTGTAGACAATAGTGCTAGGTGCAGTTTTTCTGGTGAAATAATTCTTCTTCTAGTTTCAACTCTTGCATCTTTATTTCCCATAATCTGATCTGATGGATGATTCTTCTGTATTCATCTAATAGGTGTCTTTGGAGTTGCTTGAATATATTGTTGTTCTTTCTCTTCTTCTGGCTGATTTTCTTCATCTTCCTCTTCTGTTACTTCTTCTTTGTTAACTTGTTCTATTGAATCCTTTGCTTCTTATTTTATCCCGTGTCCACCTATCTCATAAAAAGTCACATTGATGCCTTCCACAATTTTTTTGAGCCTTATATTGAAGCATTTGTATTATTTCCTTGTGCTTGAGTACCCAACAAGTATACCTTTGTCAACACAAGAATCGAACTTTCTCATTTTTCCATATTCTATTTTAATGTAGCATTTTCTTGCAAACACTTTGAAGTGTTTCAAATTCATTGGTCTTCCTTTCCATAACTAATATGGAGTTTTATCACTATTGTTTCTGATCATCCCTATGTTTTAAATGTGAACTATTGTATGCATTGTCTATTCCCAAAAGACATTTGTCAACTTGGAATCCATTAACATAGTTCAATCCATTTTCTGTATTGTCTCGTTCTTTCTTTTGACGACTCCATTTTTTTGTGGTGTCCTCGAAACGAAGAATTAGTTCTTTATCCCATGCTTACTGCAGAAGTCCATGAATTATTTTGAAGTAAACTCTCCTCCATTATTCGATCTTAAGAATTTGATTTTTGAACCTGTTTCATTTTCAACCATCTCCTTGTACATTTTGAAGTTCTCAAATGCCTTTGACTTCTTTCTAAGAAAACAAACTGTAGTCATTCTTGTATAATCATCAACCAATAGCATAAAATAATTCTCACCTTTCAAACCCTTTGTTATATTTGATCCAACTAGATCAGTATGCATGATTTCCAACGGTCTTGTTGTGGAGTATTCCTTTGATTTGAACTTGGTCTTTGTTTTTTTTTCCTTGTTGACAATGCTTACATAATGTGCTTGTTGGCTTCACGATCTGGGGAATTTTTCTGACTGCTTCCTTTCTACCGACCTTGACAATATTATCTAATTTTATGTGACCCATTCATCTATGCCATAACCAAAATTCATCTTCCTTTCCTAAACATCACTTTTCTTTTCCAATTTCACTTAGTATGTATATTTTGCTTGATGTTCTCATAGTTTTCGACACCACTCTGCCTGGATCTACTTTTATTATCTCACATTTATGTGAATCAAACACAAGTTTGTGACCTTGGTCACACATTTTAATTGCACTTAGAAGATTGTCTTTCATATCTTCCACTAGTAGAACATTTTCTGCCTTGGCATCATTACTTCCAATTTTGAGTGTGCCTCTTCCATTGATTATGGATGAGTTGTCGTTTCCACAAGAGATTGCCACATATTTTTCCTTTTTCAAAGTTTGAAAATTGTCCTTATTACATGTCATGTGATTTGAACAACAACTGTCAACATACCAACCATGTTTCTTGTGTTGAGCTTATAGAGAAAGTGTGCATTCTTCATTGTTGTATTGATTCTTCTTTCTTACCCATATTCTTTGTGTTTCTCTTCTGTGACTGTTATTTTTATGTTGTGATTCTCTTGGAGGGACTGCCATTCTACAATCTTTAGCCATGTGTCCAAAGTTGTTGCACTTGTAGCATTCCATCTCATTACTCAAGGATTCAAACATGTTGTAGCTTTTGTTCTGTTTGTTACTAGGCCTTCTTGAATAATCATTTCGTGCATAACTTTCACGATTGTTTTTGTTCCTGTTATTTACTCTGCAATTTACAACCTTATGTCCAAAATGTTTACATGAATAACATAAAGCAAGAAAGATTGTTTGATACCCAAGAGTTGTAGATATTATAAAATGAGTTACTCTCCTAAAACCTTCTTCTTCTTGAGGCCTTATTTTTTCTGATTGTCGCTGATTCTGAAATCTGAATATTCTAGGTGGAAGAGTGTCTCTATGATCTTCCTTGTGAATCTTATTGTATTCTTCTCTTTAATTAGATCCTATGACTATCTTTGCATAGCTTCTTTGATTTGTTTCTTGATCTGTCATTTTGGAGCTTGAGCCTATATTTGTCTAATTGTATCCTAGTCTAGACTTATCATGATGTGGCCTTTGACTGCTAATAATCTTGTCCAAAACTTTAGAGTTGTTCTGCATGTTTTTTTTATGAAGGTGTTTTCTCAATGTGACAACCTTTGCTTCCAAATTTCCAATAATCCTATCTTTTTCGTATAACTGTTATTTGAGTGCTTCTTCAATTCTCTTGTCTTCTTCTACTTGGATTTTTAATTTAGTCACAATATGCTCTAATTCTTCAAAGTTGGGATTTTAAATTCCCTCTTTTATTTTTAGTTTTTCCTGTAGTTCTTTGTTTTTCTTCTTTTCCCTTTTTATAACTTCTATGGCACTGAATAAATTCTTGAGAACTTGCTTTCATCCTCTAGGGACCTGACACCCACATCAACTTATGTTTTAATGCATTTTCTCACATGTATGTGACTTCCTACTATGCAGCTCATGTATGTACGTGCCTTCCTCCACTACAACCTGCGTGCGTACACACCTTCCTCCACTACAACCCACATACACCTACAAATCTAGGTTTTTTTTAAGAAATTGTGTAACTCTGAAACTTTCAGCGTCAACCCTCCTTTTCTACCTCAAACTTGTGTCAAAGATTTATGTCAACCCACAACAATTTCTAGGAATTTATTTTGTGGAGTCGATTGCAAGAAAATGGAGGCAAATCTCACAAATCCATCACATGGGTTTTGTGCAAGACGAGCCCATTTAGCCTCCTTTCATGAAGTTTTGAAAAAATGTGAAGGATCTGGTAGATATGCTTGATCCTTTAAACTGGATTTTCCCATAAATGTAGTTGCATATGGGTTTGAGATCCATATAATTTGGATCTGATCGATTATGTTTCTATTGTATAAATATGAGTGATTAGATCCTCAAAAGAAAAATGTTGATCATTACTCTTTGTCATTTGGAATTTTGTAGACACACTTGTTGTTAATACAAAGCTTTTAGTATTGTTCATGTTCACAAGTTCTTAATTATGCATTTGTAAAGAGTTTAGTTTATATAGTTTCTCCAAGTAGTGTTCCCTAAGCGAGGAGGGCCCCTTGAGGAGGAGTACACTACTCATTTCTTTCATTGTTGGTATTTTTTATTTATGCAATTGTGTGATTCATATTTCTTCTCATTACCCTTATGCAATTGCATGCATTTTTGTTCACACAAAGACAACTGACATAATATGCAGATGGTTCTTTTCTTTCATTGTTGGTATTTTTCATTTATGCAATTGTGTGATTCATATTTATTCTCATTACCCTTATGCAATTTCATGCATTTTTGTTCACATAAAGACATATGAAATAACAAACAACAGTCCTAGTGAAAAATATGCAGATGCCCTTGTGGCCCACTCATGAAAGAACCAAAAGACAACAGGAAAGCAAGGCAAAAGGGTCGACAACTGACATTGCAACACAAGGGCTAGGACAACTTGTGCTTAGTCTTCTGAGTCTTATCAGGGAACTCAAAGGTCAACTGGTTTTACAACAAAATATTCAGATAGAGGTTGCATGCAACTTCAAAAACATTTTTTTTCAGCTTATTGTTATGTTTCCCTCTGATGACACTTCTCCCAGGTCGGAGGAACACACTTCCAACACTAGAACTCAAGGGAGGGAACTGAAATTCGACCCATAGATGGTTGTTTATTTTCATGTGGCCACTGGAAGAATTGATTTAGTTTTGGTACCCACCCTAGCCATGCAGAACTACATTACCATCCTACTCAAAGAACTAGGATAATAGAACCAGACACTTAGTCTAGCTCATGAGCAAATTTGGTAATAACATCAAGTAGAACTCAATCTGCATGATCGAACTCACACACACTCTTGGATGCAGGCCTAGTCAGGGGAAAGGATATTTTTGAGAAGAGAAGAATGAAAGGAGAAAATGAAAGCTAGAAGGAAAAGCCGCACATTTAAGGGAAGCAGGCGAGGTGCGCATGCAAGGAAGACCTAACGACACTAGGGTTAGGGTTTTTGTAATGTATTATAATGGTTGATGAGCCAATAATATAAATAGATAGTACTTAGAGGAGAAGGTAGAGAGGACAAGATCAGAGAGTGGATGGAAGAGAGTTGTAATAACTGTACTACTCAGTAAGATGGTGAGCTAGGGAAGCTATGAGCCTAGTGCGATCTAGTCAACCTAGTAGGGATCGAGGACCCTGTTGAGGAGAGTGAGATCCAAGATTGTAAACACGCGCAACGTGATATATTGCTGAACAATAATGAAATCTTGAGAGCTAGATATTTGTGGACGTAGCCCAGGAGGGGGTGAACCACAGTAACACCTGTGTTATGTGAATGAATGTCATCATTATTGTTGTTAAGTTGTGAATGTTAGATAAATGAGTTAACTAGTTAGATGTGGTATTTCACATGCATGAATAGAATGAATGCTATGATTAGATGTTAGACCGAATGAATAAATATTACAGAGTACCACTGTAGATCTCCATTCATTCCCTGGTTGCAAACACCTGAGTATTG
Organism: Picea abies; assembly: GCA_900067695.1. Lineage (NCBI taxonomy): Eukaryota > Viridiplantae > Streptophyta > Pinopsida > Pinales > Pinaceae > Picea > Picea abies. The sequence continues at coordinate 6,980 of CBVK0101256975.1, forward strand.
TAACCACCCATAGAGTTATCTCAGGTGAGACTGTGCAGTACACTTTGTGTCCTGCGTTGCCTTCTGGTCTTCCAGAGGGGTGGATAGTTTTAGAGGGATTTTGTTGGGAGATTAATAAGTCTGAACCTTGGTCGAATAGGATTAGAGTAGGATAATCCTAAGTAGATAGAGAAAACAAACAAATGGTTCTGTTGTTGGTTGGATGAAACAAAATGGGCTTGAGTGAATGAGATCTGCGGAAGACGCGTCAAAATAATGTCAGATCGAATGACAAAAAGGTGAGAGAATGAGAATTTACAAGGGGATGTTGAGACCGTGGAATCCAACAAAGGCAGAGATAGAGAGGTAGTTGAAAACAAAGGAGTTTGAGTTTGCGCAGAAAGATAACATAAATCCAAAGTTGACACTGTGCAAATATCTAGACAAGTCTGTATTCAACGACTTGCATGAAGTATTTTTCTGTGATTTCTCGCATGTGTTGCAAGAGTGGATAAAACGGTTGAAATACAACTTGTTGATGGGGCATAAATCCATTTAATTCAACAACAGGAACCAAACCTATCACGTTGGCTCAATTAGACTCTACAACATTTAATGGTGGAATGGTTCTCCAGATCTTGCGATCCGACCAATTAATCTATGGGCTTTATGTTTTCTTGTGAAGGTCTTTCTCCTCTAGTTTAGATGTTCTATTTTTTGTGTTTTTCTCTTAGGTAGGACTAATATAATATAAAGCCGGTATAAACAAACTGGGTAACAAAGTGGGAACAAAATAAACTATTGGAGAAGAGGTTGAGCTTGGGATAACCCTTTACTCTAGCGTGCAGGCAATGATCGTATACCATAGGCCTAGTACTAATACGTTAACCATGTGAATATTCCAATTATTGATTGAGATACAAATTATCAGAAGAAAACATGCATGTGATAAACAATGGCAAGTAAAATAATTCACTCAACTATAATAATCAATCACATAATAACACAAAGATTCATTTTCATCATCAAAGAAAGAAGTGTAAAACATTGCATCAAATAACTTATCAATAGATTTAATAGTTCTTACTCGTTACTACATCCATTCATGAGACGGAATAGGAAATAGTTCTTCTCCACATCCAATCATACACGCATTTGATGAAAACATAAACTTGTCTTTGGTCCAGAAGGACTTCTCCATTAAAGGCAGCTTCGAAATACTTCTTAACAAAACCAAAAATGAGAGTTTCCTGCAACAACCATCAACCTCTAACTAATCAGTCAATGCCCTTATTTATAATATAAAATTAACTAAAAATAACAACTAAAGTGCAGATAAGCAAAAAAATTTTCGCCACATTGTGTTCTCTCCTATGAGTCATCTCAAGATATCAATTAAGAGGATGACTCCTCTCGTACTCAGACCACTTGATGAACATATCCTCGCAGGTGTTGGCATATGGGAATCTATTTTGTTCCATCGGAGACGAGTAAATCTCTCTAATCTCTACCGCACGTGCCTGATACTTGACTATACTGGCACTTAACTATTGCAACATAGCTCGAGCTTTGATTGGGTGTTCCATAAATTGTTGTGCCTGACCTTGCGTCGTGTCTATCACCTTTTCTATTTCTTCGTCCCATAATGAGTCTTGCTTGGTGTGCGATTTAACTATGTCGTGCAAGTCACTGAAATCATCGGGCAAGCCAAACTTGGGGAGTTTGATATCCTTCATTGACTTGTTGATTTTTACCCAGCTCTTCTCTCACTCGACCCATTTTCCTAAATCTCCCAATGAGGTTCCCGTGCCATGTTTGCGCAATACTAGGAGGCATCTTTCTTGCAATAAAAAATAAAATCCTTTAGAGACTGCGTATAGAGAAACACTGGGTAAAATATATGTATGAAGTGTAAGAATAAGAAATCCATACTAGTACATACTTGTGAAGCTTTCTAAACCTGGTTATTTGATACTCACAGGATCTCTACATGTTTCAAATTGCTTTCTTCTCTTCTTTTAGCACCATCATTTTTCTCTAGTTAGGGTGGGTCTTAGTCGGGTTACGTTCATGTGCCACAACATGAAATATCGGGTACGGAATAATGTGAGAGTCAAAGTCAAGCGAGTAGCCGGTTTTCCCTTGGAGTTGGGAAAGGATGTCAGAGTTAAATATGTGTTAAGAGTACGAGTCTATTCCAAAAGAGTCAGGTCCTGTCATACGTGAAGTCATTAGGTGCCTCAGATCGAGGCAAGTTGTTTAAACAGAAGTTGCGTTGGCAAGTGCAACAACCATCATCAACTCATCATGAAGGCTGGAAGGATGAAAAATCATGGTGCTTGTATCACATACGCCCTGCAACTCCTATTGGTTGTACCTTGCACACCCTGAAACGTACTTGTCGTGATGATGTGCACAAAAAATATTTACTTCGCTTCAAAACATCCAGTCACCATGAATTCAATATTCCTTGGCACGTTTCCACCTATTGCCCGCTCTATTATAAATTTTGGATGTTTTGCATGCATTCTACTCACTAGTCGAGCTTATGCATTGTTGATAGTTCGCCTCGCGAGCCCATATTGATCAAGTTTTCCACCTTGGGCCCTCGCTAAGTTCCCCGTGCATAAGATAGATACGTGTTGCACCATGGGAACCCCTCAAAACATAAGAAAGGGCATGCAAAGCACAAAGGACGTCAGAAAAGGAAGGTAGAAACACATTACCACCCTTATGAAGAGACCTGCTGATAACTGAACTAAGAAAAATGGTTATGACGCAACCGTACACAATTGTTTTCTATTTTGGGAAAGAGGTCATACGAAAGGCCATTGATCAAAGGAAGGCACATTTCCTAGATTTTAGGCATAGTAGCTAGAGAGCAGGGAAACCCAAGTGGCGCCTTTACTTATATGTTTCATGTTTTTACAATGTAAACCAGGTTGGTTGGCCAAATAGTGTAGAGAGCGTCTATTGTATGTGATTTGATCTCAATCTAAATCTAATGCAAAAGTCCTGAAACTTTGATGAAAGGGTTCTAGTTGTATCAGTTGGATGTATTGTTTCCTTTCTTTGCATATGTATTTCCTGTGTTCTTTGTCCATATCTTTTCCAGTCTGATTCAGAACATATTTTCGAGCCTGGGATTCGCTATGCAACGCCCCTTGTTCACGCCATTCAGACAAATCGTATTTCCTCCACGTTAACTCCGAATTCACCCTCAGTGGTGTTCTGAGTTACTTTGTGTGTTTTTCTCCCCACCCAACGATGATCTTACACTGAAGACTGGTACTCGCCTAGTTGACAAGGTATCGAGGTTCGACGACCCGAGACAAACCTATCACTTGTTTTCTTGCTAGTTAGCTTCCTCAAAAATCCCGATGCCGAAAAGTTTTGGAAGTCAATGATTGGAGAAAATCTTTTAGTTTGGTCCGAATGTTCGTCGTGATTTGGTCTTCTCCAATTTTGCTAAGCGCGCCGGGTATCAACGATATCATTTATTTCTTTGTTAACATTTACTCTCTTCGCATTTTACCGATGCCAAAGTGGATTGATTATCGACGATATCCTTGTGTGATGCTTGTTGCGAAAGAAAAATTTAATTTTTCGATGTCGGTGAAGATCGACGCTCGACGAATGCTTTTTTTTGAGTGATTTTCTTTCATCTTTTAATTCCTTCTGATGTCGAATTTGGGCACATCGGGTGAAATGTTTGGGCTGTTCATTTTTATTATTATTTAAAAGTCAATCCTTTTAAGTCATGGGTTTTCATAGATTCAAGAAAACTTTGAAAGACTTAATGAGAGTCAAGATGATAAGCAAAGGCAACATTTTTCATAATGAAGTCGAATTAGACAGTGCAAAAGATCAAGTGGTACCCAAAAAGTAAAATTTGACATAAGATTTTTAGGGTGTGTTGAGTGCTCAACAAATGGCGACTTACTGGGCAAAAGCAGAATCTCTATTCCTCCTCTGGGCTTGACTGATGCAAAATTTGGTGGAGAACTTAACTAGTTTTAAATCAGAGCCTCTTTTACCTTTGCATTTGAAATTTCCCCGGTTGATGCATCTGGCCTGCCTGTGGGGTTTTTAACCTTTATTCCACCTTGTTTTCTTGTAACCTTGAATCATGCCTTCTTTTGAAAACAATCTAGTAAATCATTCACAGGCGCTAGGCCCTTTTGTTACCTTCATTAATTGGCTACGATGTTGCTCCATTGCCAATGAGCATCCATAGCCCTGACGGAGTCACCTCGATGTCGCAGACCTTGCTCCGATGCCAACAAGCGTCCATAGCCCCGATGAAGATATCTGCATACCCTCTCCTATTGTATGCTCATTTGATATAGTTGACTTTTATTTCGGCAGAATGCCCTGATTGAGCGAGAGAGGAGGACATCTGTTATTTGCAAAAAATATGAGGTGGTTAAGGTGAAACTTAAAAGCGCTATCTCTGAGGTGCATGTAGTCCTTTCCATCTTTCCCTGTTTCCCTTAAAGTCTTACTAGACCATTGAGCAAACACTTCCACATTTCTCCAAGGTTTTTCATCTGCGCAGGTTAGATAGAGAATCCCTTGAAACAATCATATGTTCCTTATCATTTATTTTGTTTGTATGTGAGCGATGAGTTAGGAAGAGAGTTCACTATGTTGCATCAACCATTGTCTGGCTAAACACAATCTGTCAAAACCACATAATTCCAAATAGCAAATGAAAACAAAAATGTATTTCACAATCGACCTATCTAAAACCAAAAATCATGAATATACGCACGCAAAACATAAAATATTATTTATTATTATTATTATTATTATTATTTTATGAATTAATGGAAATATTGTTTTACGGCTTGTCCATTTACTGGGAGAGCATCAGATTCTCCCCTCAGATTATGTAGTCGACATGTGCCTAACCCAATCTTCTCGGCCACCTGGAAAGGTCTGAGCCATAGGTTCTGAAACTTATAATGTTTTCCTTTCGCCTCATCTGTTCTGTCCCATTTTAGGACTAAGTCCCCTACTTCAAAATTCTTCGCTTTAGACTTATGCTTGTCAAAACACCTCTTTATTATCTATTGATGAGCTATGAACTTTGACTTATCTTTCTCCCTTTCTTCTTCTAACATGAGCATGGTGTCAATTCTTTGTTCTAATATTGATGAGGGCTGCACTCTGGACTCCTGAGCGAGCTGAAGAGATGGAAGATATAGTCCGTTTGGGAGAATGGAATATTGTTCGTATACCATAAAGTATGGGGAATTCCCTATAGCTTCCTTGGGTGTGACTCTGTTAACCCATAAAGCGTTATGGAGTAGATTATGCCAATTCCTCTGGTTGTCTGCAATCATTTTCTTCAAAATCCTCACTAGGTTCTTATTAGTTGATTCTGCCACTCCGTTTCCCTATGGATAATAATTTGCAGAGTATATAATTATGGTTCCTTTGTCTAGGGAAAACTCTGTTAATAAGGTGGAATAAAAGTAAGTTGCATTATAAAAAACAAGAACAGAAGGGACGTTGAACCTTGTGATTAGCTATTGTTATATGAATTGGATTACCACCTTCTCGCTTTCATGAGTCAGGGGGATGGCCTCTACCCATTTTGTGAAATAATCGATGGTAGTAAGTATGTACTTGTGTTGTTTTGAAGAGCTTGGTGTAATCTCTCCTATGATATCTAACCCCCATTGCTCAAAATTCCTAGAAACGACTACCGATTGGAGTGGGACCACTGCTCTCTTTTCCCTCCCCGTGCTTATTTGACATGTCTTGTAGTTCCTAGCATATGTGTGAGCGTCCTTGAACATGGTAGGCCAATAATAGACAACTCTCAGTATCTTATGAGCAGTTGTGTTTCTTGCGAAATTTCCACCTACAAGACCATCATGTAATTCCTTTAGAACGTTTTCCGCATCTTCACGTTTGAGACATCTTAAGAGTACCCCATCGTAATTAACACGAAAGAGTATTGAGTTTATGAGTTAATATTGTGATGATTTCAACCTGAGGTCTATCCTTTCCCTAGGGTTTAGTTTTTCTGGACAAGTACCATGATGTAGGAGATAAGTCAGCTTCTCATACCATGACTCTTGTCCTGGGGAGACATATGACGCTTCACCACACCACAATGCTAATTCATTTTCCCATCCAGGGTCATAATTTATTTGGTTTTGGGCTTCAGCTACCAGTTTTCACAATCCTTGACCCTTAACCAATTTAGAAAGTTTTATATCTAGATCAAATTTTTGGACTACTGCCATCTAGTTCCCTCTTCTTTCCCCCATCTCCTATTGAGTAAATAGGGATTAGATTGTGGGGTGAGGCATGATTACTTTGGTATGGTTCTTGAGGATGTAAGATATGAACTGTTTTACTTCTTTATAAAATGCATAAGCCTATTTATCTATAGCAAGATAATTAAGTTTGACACCTTGGAGATTAGTTCTCATGAATGACACAGGAGCTTCGTTGTTGTCATCATCCTTTTGAGTCAATATTGCAGCTAACGATTGGTCGGAGGCGAAAGTATAGAGAAAAAAATATCTACTAAAATTGGGGCTTCGCAACAGTGGAGCCTGGGATATCAAAGTCTTAATATTTCTGAAAGCATCCTTTCATTCATCATCCCACTTAAATTCAACATCTTTGCGGATCATTTTTTTTAATGGTCTGACAGTCTCGGCGAAATCGGGGGTGAATTTTCTTACAAAATTGATTTTCCAAAAGAAGGATTGCATTGCCTTTTTGTTGTGAGGTAATAGGACCTGAGTTATAGCCTTGAACCATTCCGAGTCTGTATGAATTCTTGCCTGGGATATAATATGAACTAATAACTTACCCTCCTCAACACCAAGGATAGTTTTCTTGGGGTTTAAAGATATACCATATTTTCTACACCTTTCGAAAATTAGGGTTAAGTGTTGGATATGTTCCTCTCTATTATTAGAATACATCGTTACGTTGTCCAAATAAACTACTACACACTTGTTTATCATTCCCCGAAATTCCACATCCATAGCCCTCTGGAAGGTTTCTCCTGCATTGATTATCCCAAAGAGCATGCGTTTATAAGAAAAAGTTCCCCACTTGGTTTAGAAGGTAGTTTTCAAGCGGTCTTCTTCTGAAACTAGAACCTGGATGTAACCTTAGAAACCATCCAGTAAGGAGAAAATCTCAGATCCAGACATAGTCTAGAGGAGTTTCTCCATTGGTGGGACTGGGTAGATGTCTTTTTCTGAAGATCTGTTGAGGTTCCTAAAATATATGCATAGGAGAATATCCCAAAATTTTTCCTTACAAGAACCAAATTTGCTATCCATGCAGAGTGTCTTACCTAGAAGATAATCTTGGCATCTAACAGTTTCCTTAACTCCTGACACATGAGAGGTTCCAGGGAATGGTGATACTTTTGAAGCTTCTGTTGGAAGGGTTTCACTTCAGGTTTTAACGGGATAGTGTGTTGAATGATACGGGTATCATAAGTTTTCAGATCTCGGTAGGACCACACAAAGACATCTTGATACTGTTTGAAGAGTTTAAGATAGGCCTTCCTTTCCTCTTTAGATATTTTCTTACCAAGATTTACATTCTTGGGGTTTTCTGGGGTTCCTAGATTTATAGTTTCATGCATGGGACAAGAACTACCAGTCTTCTCATTTTTTGATCCTTTAAATATTTGTTTTAGATCAAAAAGGTTTTCTAAATTAGTTATTCCCTTAGGTATCGTGTGAGACTTTGATTTGTCAATCGAATGATTTGTTTAAGGGTTGGTTTCCGTCGATTGTTCCTGGAATACTTCATCATCAATGGCCAAGTATTTAAAATTGTCCTGATTAGTTAGAAATTTTATGATGTGTTCGTTTCCCTCAAAAACCTTCCAATTAGAAATATTGTTGGGTACTAAGGGTTTGTAGAGTAGTTCCACATTGAAATGAGAGGCTTCATAATCCTCTAGAGGTGAATATCCTTGAGGCAATAGTGGCCAGAGAATCAACACAAATTTTCTTTTCTTTGGGGATTGCTGTGAGGTTGAAAGCTTTGAAATGCTCTATTAGTCTGTGCACTCCCTGTTGGTAATTATTTAGGTGTGGAGAGTTGCAATGTATAGTATTTCTTATTTGTCTAACAATGATTTCAGAGTCTCCAAAAACCTTCAATTCTTGGATGTTCATGTCTATGGCTCTCTTTAACCCTTGTACTAGAGCTTCATACTAGGCAATGTTATTTGTGCATTCAAATTCTAGTCCATAGGACAAGAAATGCCTTTTTCCTTTTGGATTGATGAGGATACACCCTGCTCCTAACCCCTCTTGTGATTTAGATCCATCAAAATATAGGGTCCAAACTTGTGGGAAAATTGTACCATCTTCCTCTTTCCTATCACTTTCCTCTTTTACTCATGTTAGTTCCGTGATTTCTAACGCAGGTTCTTGGCAGAAGAGGGTTTCTTCCGCCGTTGTTGGAAATTCCTCTCGAAAAATCATTTCAGAGTTCTAAGTAACAGGGACATCAGATGAGAGAGGGGAAAAGTTCCCGAAGTAGGAATAACAGGAATAATTTCCTAGCATAGGGAATTCTATTGACAAGGGTTTGTTTAGGGTTTCTAGATCAGTAACAATATGTTTTAGATATCTTTCCCTATCAATTATTATCATATTTTTGTGCCCCTTTAATGGAAACCAAAGGTGCACCCAATACATGCTAAAGTATTCATTTAACTTTTCTGACCAATATCGACTTATTAACAATCCATAAGCTTCTGGAATATGTACTATGATAATGTCGATTACTTGTACAAACTTGGGGTGAGTCTCTATTCTAATCATCACATCTTTTAGTTCTCCCATAACCTTTACTAAGGTTCTATCTAATTGTATTACATGTTTATCTCTTTTAAGAGGAACGATGTTTAATTTTTTGCAAATAGACAGTGGCACAACATTAGAGGATGCTCCTGAATCGACTAAATAATTATGGAGGTTTCTCTTAAAGAATTCGAATGTTAAAGGGAAAGGCGGGACAAAATGTTTTCCCTTCTTATCTTCAGAGCAAGCGTTCACAATTGGTTTATTTCCTAGATCTATGGGAGTTAGATTTCTTCCTGGTTCAGTGCTTGTCATAGAGTTTTCTACTGATTTCAAAGCTTGTAACAGGAAGTCATTTTTTCGAGGGATTCTACATATGTCCATAACTGATATATTAGCCTTCAAATTCTTCAAATCTTCAACAATGTTGTAATCCATCTTGGGCGATTCTCATGTATGGATGTTTATAGGTTCTTATGAGTAGAAAAAGGTGCTTTTGGGTGATCAGAAGCTAGTCTCCCTCCCACAATATGGGTTGTAGTAAGATCGTTCGAGACAGGTTGACCCCTACTTCATGTTTTCATGGCCAAGACTTCGACAGGTGGTTCTTGAACCTCAAACAAGTCATCAGAAGGAATAGCTAGGTCAGGATCCCATATCAACATGGTTGTTTCTTCTAGTGGATCAATTTCTTCCCGATCGATGATATTCATACTGGAGCCGCTTGATTGTTTAGTCAGGGAGACTTCGTCTAGAAATCGGTTGGCCACCAAATTCATGGCATGCACCCATTGAGGGAAGTCTCTTTCAAAGTGGTTCTCTTGGTGATAAGTGCAGAAAGAATCAGATGCTACATTTCCCAGATCGATATTTAAGTTAGTTGGGGAAGGTTCAATTGATTTAAACGGTGGGTTCATTTTAAAGAAAGGCTTATAGGGACTTTGGCCTTAGTTTCCCTCCCCTGCACTTCTTTTCATGTCTATGATTTCGTTTGATAACTTCTTAACCATGCATTGTAGGTCTTCTATTTCCCCACTTCCCTTTTTGGGAGCTTGTTCTGTTTGTTTCCCTGGGGGTCTAGTAAGCAATAGTCCTCTCCTAGGAGGAGGTTGAACTTCTTTCTTAACTAAAGAAACTTCGCCTTCTTTACATCCTTTCATTTGGAACTCTATCGTTTTGGCTTCATCAAAATTCTCATCTAGGGTTAGTTTGACAACCCTCTTCAAAAACATGGAAATGGAAGATGGGAGGGCATTAGCATATACTTAGATTTGCAATTCTTGAGTAGGTTTAGCTTCAGGCTGGAATTTGTTTAATATGGTAGTGAATCTTTGATTAAAGTTTCACCCTTTCCTTCGAACTCATGGTGGCGGCGAACAATTCAACCATTAGAGCTCCCATAGTAGTTTCTTCTGCAAATTTATCTAAAAAGTCTTTTTGAAACTTCATCCAACTAGTTATAGATCCTACAGGCAAGTTAAAATACCACGTAGAAGTCAAATTCTCACAAGTATAGGGAAACAACCTGCAAACTACATCTTCATGTTGTACATTCATAAGTTTGATAGCTAGTATGCATTTCTTGATATGATCCTCAGGAAATTCTGAGATCTCGAGGTCAAACTTAGGAAGTAATTTCTCTAGGTGTCGGGGAAGGTTATGTACTTGTCCAGGGATGTCCAGATCATCTCTGGCCAACCAAGGTTGATTGTTTTGCAGTAGGTTTCCCCTCTCTTCATCATGGTCATTATGATCTTCCATGTCTTCGAATCCTGAGTTGAACCCTTCTTCTTTCGAAAACTCGTTGGGATCGAAGAAGTTACCGGCTGGAGTTTCAGGAATTAGATTTAGAGGATGTTCTATCTCCGTGAGAGCAAAATCTATTAGGTATTCTACTATGTGCACAAAAACCTGGTCCAGGGATTCAACCACTAGCTTGCTTATTTGTTTTCTTCGAGGAAGTAATGGAGCTAAGGGTAGCACACCGAACTGTCGGGCATATTTTCTTGTGATTCTTCTAAATTGATTCAATTCCTCGTGGGGAAGAGAATAAGGTATATCAGGGAACATGCGTTATTCCTCATGCTGGGGTGAGTTATTGGTTTCAGGATTACTCATTTTTGGCACAGGGGCAGAACCAGGGTTCAATGCTTCAACAACGCACCAACAAAACCCTAACTACCAACCCTTTCAGAAACACCTGCGAAGCAGATGAAGTCTCACCCGAGGTAGAGGCAGGGGGTTTGTAGGACTCAAGTGTCTACAACCTAGCTAGGAAATAGATATGTGATCACAATACTTAGCAGAGCACTTATCAATTAACATTCATTAGTCTTTATCCTTATTCACATCGCAGGTAAAATCCCTAATTACAGAACATCGTAGTATTCATCAAGGTCTAATCACATCTAACAATTCAACACATAGAATCAAAATAGATCTAACCTTCATTCACGTCATTAAGCACTTAGCTAATACATCAGATGCATCTAACATACATAAAGATTACAACACTAAGCATAAATCACATCGATAACATAACAACCACATTGCACAAAGCAACCACAACACAGGATATACGTGGTTCACCCCAGCGTGGGGCTATGTCCACCAACTCTTCTTCTTCTTTATTATATTCTTCCAATCTTCTTACATGCACAGAGCCACAAAACCAAATCAACATAGGACATGAGATCTGTGTGCACCTCCCCAGATCCTCCTTCCTTGAGCTTGGCACAACATAGATCCTTCTTACAATCACTTACATTTAGCCCTGCAAGTCTCAACACAATCTTGCATAAAGCCAACTAGTCATGCACTAAGCCGATCATTACCTAGTTACTTCTTACATTGCCTAGATTTCTATTTATACATTAAAAAAGGGGCCTAAACATGGGTAAAACCCATGGGATGACATCCCATACCTGTTACATAAACCCTAAACCCAAAAATCCTGCAAAATGGGGCGAGATCCCGCGATCTCCGCTTCGCCTAGGCGCTCCGTCTTCGACCAGCCTGTTGAAGTCCCAAGATTGGTCAAACATGACCAAGGTTCTCCAAAACCTGGTCAAGGGACAACAGGCCCCAAACACTCACCCGTGACTCATCCCGAGTCACTCTGATCTGGGAAATTCTGCTTTGAAGGATTCGAGCTTGGCTTGAGCTGCCTTGACCTGTTGCTTTTCTAGAGCCTCCTTCTTGACAAGCTCCTGAATGACCTTCTCAGTGACTGGTTCTTCCAAGCGCTATTCCACCGTGGTGACCACTTGTTCCAGCTGTGCATCTCATCCTTCGATCTCTTAAAAAATTGTGTAGGCTTCATCCTGCACCGACTGTAGTTTCTGGGTCACTTCCATGAATCTACTCTGGATGGCATTGACCTGTTGCTAAACTGTGTGTACCTCATGTGACCTTTTCATCTTCTTGACTGCTGACAGTAATTTTAGCTGCGCTTGCACCGTCGATGCTTTTTGCTTCACCTCTTGGAGCTGAGCTTCCAATGTTCTTAGTTCTGGGTCCTCTGCGAGGCGCTCATAGGTCTACGCACTTTGATTACTGAGTTTCTTGTATTCTAATGCCAATTTATTAATTCTTTCGACTGTGCTCTTGGAAGTTTCTTCCCTCTGGTCTCGTACTTCTTGAGGAGTTCTTAGCACTGATTGCAGTTCCAGTTTTGCTACTCTTGCTTGAAGTTGTTGGATGGCTTCAACGAGCTTCCCCACTTGGCTCTCCATTTTCTCTTCTTCCATCTATACCAGGACTAGCAGAGAGTGAAGTGCTCTGGTTACTACCTTCTTAACTCCCATCTGCTCCACGAACAACTGTTCTTTTTCCTTCTGGATCTACGCTCTATCCTCTGCAAACTTCGCCTAGAGGTCATCTTTCTCTTGTTGCGCAATCCGACGTTTCTCTAGGTATTCCTCATTCGCTTGGTTCAAGGCCTTTGTGGCTTGCTCTTTTTATTCCTATAAAGGATGAAGGTGAGCCTCTGTCACATCTACTAATTTGTGTAGTTGGGTAGGCTCATCTCCCACTTATATACCTTCTGATGATGATGGTGTAATAGATACTGCCTGGCTTGAGTAGAGGGCTTGTTGTAACCCTTTAAGTTATGCCTAAATCCTATCATACATTGTCTCTTGATTTGCTTCATTGTGCTACAGAATATCCTCCGAAGTGTTTGCTACAATGACGAAGATGAGATCAATGTCATCCACTGTAAGCACAGTCTATAGCTAGGGCTTACTAGCTGGTGACTTCTTTTGTGCTGAAGGTTTCTTTGGGGAAACCTTTCTTTTCTTGGATGTTTCGTTCTCTTTAAGGGGATCTTTAGGTGGTGTCAATTTTCCCTATTCCTGCTTGTCTTCTTCCCCTTTATCCTCTTCTTGGTCTACTTTGTCATCTCCTCCTCCTCCAGGTGAATCTGGTGTAGTTTCCTTTGATGCATTGTTCATTTCATGCACCTCTTCCTTCTTCTTCTTCCTATTGTTGTTGGGTCCATCATACTCTTCTCAAGTGACTATAGGAATTCCGATGAGGTCGGGGTCGGAGAGTTCATTCTGTTCAACTGGTACAAGGAATTCTGCAGGCCATTCCTTGGTTATTTCCTCCATATCTTCCTTGGTGAGCTTGTAATAGGACTGGAGCTCTTCTTTTTGTTCATCCCTACGCGCAGTGATGTAAATGAAGTTCCTGTCTGCATGAAACTTCACAAGTGGCCTGAACCTATGGAGTGTATTTGACGTCATGTGAGGGAAGGATTCAATGGCCCTCTTCAGCTACAAATAATAGGTGTGGAACACTGCATTGGACTGCCATTGTTTTTCCATGTCGCTCGAATACCAGAGGGTAGTGAATCTCACAGCAAGTGGTTCAGATGACTCAACTTTAGGGAAGCTTGCTCCTTCCGACATCTCCCAAGTGATAAAGGCAACGAGAATCAACAACCAGCTGAAGTGAAACTTGTAGCCCTGGTCTTATGCTTCGCGACGATCTTACTCCAACTAGTTGATGAGGTAGCTCACCCAGTTCATCTGCATTCCTTCAACGCATTTTCCTGCGAGGTTGACAACAAACCCCGTGACTTGCATTTGTCTATTCTTATCGATGAGATTACCAACAATCAATTGGAAAGCTAGGTGCATTGCACTATTTTGTATGGAGAGTACCTTGCAGCCCCGCTTCCACTTCTCTACATCATCGTAGGTGTCCTTTATTTGATGCGCCAAAGTGTGATCTGCAACCTTCCCTGGGTAAAAATCTCAAGGGTCCATTCCTTGCATGATCAATTCGGTGATTTGATGGATCAACGTCGGGTCTACAATGATGCGCCTATCCAACCACAGGTAACCACCATGTTAGCATGACAGGAGGATTTTAATGCATGCGTTAACCTCCTGATTTCTGCCGAAGTGTGGTATCTTCATCACATTAAGGATTGTTGATCTCGTGATGTCCATGATCCACAGTTAGGGGACTATCTTTGGCTTCTTCCCCATTTTCATTTTCAATTACTTATGTGGTGCGAGCATTCCATAACTCTTGCAGTCTCCTAAGTTGAAATTGCTGATCTTGAGCGTTAGAATCTATCCCAACTGCGATCCAACTGTGCGTATCCCCTTCGGGAGGTACACAGTGATCAATGTATAGTTGAAGTCTCTCGAGACGTTGTCATGACTAACCGCACTAGACAAAGGCGGGATATAGTCGGGCAGGGCCAACGGGATGAGCTTCGCATTCGCCAAGTCATCACAATTCTTGCTTCTTTTGTCTGTCATGGTTCGGGAGGGCCCAGATCGACGTGAAATAGATGGGGAGGATTTAATCCTCTTGTTGACGAAGCCTGTGCACCTGCGGACATGAAATTTTCATCCATAAGGTCTATTAGGATTTCTTCCATGGACTTCTCTACTGCACTACATTGGCCAGACATACACGCTCGAGATTGAATATCTCGGGTAGGTGGACAAATACTCGCGGTAAGAAAAATGGGTGGTGAGGTCTCAGTAAGCACTGTGCGATAAAAATTAGTTCTGTGTGGGTTGAGATAATCACGATTTGAAAAAGTGTTCCTAGTGAGACATCTGATGGGTTAAATAGAAAATGTCATAACAAAATCCTCCAATGGGCAAGAGTACCTCAATCAATACGATTCCATCTGTTATTGCACAGTCTCAATGGTCCAATGGCGATCTTTTTGGCAATAATTGCGTTTCTAGCCATTCCATAGCATCGTTCTAACAGTCGGGATGCCTCCAACAGTCATATCACTTTGCCATGGGGAAGTGCCATTTTGTGTTGTTCTGCTATTTCGGCGAGGTTCCAGTTCTACAAGCCTTCTTTCTGCGAAGTCTTCTCTGTAACTTCCTGCAATTTTTCTAACTTTGCTTTCTTCTTGCTGAGCTTTTTGGCCTTCTTTCCCGTGATCTGAGTCACTGGGTTCCTCTTTCCATTTTTATTCTTATCTATTCTTAGCATAGTAACTTCACACTATTAAGGGTCTTTCCCAAGGTTCGAGGGTAATACTTCTTCTGTTACTGTTCTGGATTAGGTGCTCGTCTTTCCTACATGGATAAGTTCTTTAATCCTTCTTGCGTTCTTTCAACTTCGACAACTAAGTCTCTGGTCCTTACTTTCTTTGACTTGTCCTCTTGTTCTTCTATTAAGTGTGTTATTCTCCTAGCCATGAAATCCCTTAATTCTTTCTTTTTCTATTCTAGAGCTTCCTCTTCTTCTTTCCTTCGGATTTGATCTTTCTCAATACAAGTCCTTCCTAGCAAAAGTGCAAATGGGGCATTGTTCTCAACAAACTTAATGACCTCAAATTCTTCTTCAGTCAATGCTCCATGAGAAACCATAGGTACATGGGTAATTCTTCCACATAGGGTTATCATCTTTCCTTTAAACAATCTTATTCCTCCCAATGAAGGAACCATATCAGGCTTTCCCAAAATTTCCCAAGTACTTTCTATCATAATGTTCACCTGTCTTTCCTTATCTAGAACATAGTCTATGTCAAAGTCTCCTATTCTTGTTTCTATGCACTCCTTCTCTTTTAAGATCTATGATAAGATAACGTTTTTGTGATCATTCAGTGTTCCTTTCATCTGCAATTATATAGTCTCTGATTCTTCTTGGTGTTCTATCATATTCTTAAGATCTTGACCTTTCTCGTGGTTTTCTTGTCTCATATTCATCTTTTCAACTTTAGAAATCATTCTAGGGAAGTCCAAAACTTCATGGCCAACGACTTTAAAACAAAGACAAATAGTGCCTCTACCAGGGCATTCCTTAGAAATATGTATTGGTATTCTGCAACTATAACAAAGACTCAATCCTCTCTTTCTTCTAAATGATCCCCAACCTTTCATGTACTGCCCACTGGGATCATAGTGATGAACCGAAAAAAAATTCTTTCTAGGATCTTGCATCCATTCGTTAGTTTAGAAATTCTTTCTATGCATAGGAATAACATATCTTTCACTATTTTTATCAGATCTATTCATATCAAATCTTCTTTCTTCTAGTTGTGCCCTAGTTTTTAGACTAGGACAAAATATATCAAGCATACCTAGATGCATTCCTTCGAAACAAAAAATTCTACTTATCTTACCTTGATCAGAGCACAAAGCTTTAAGATCTTACCTGTTTTCTTTAGATCTGATTCCCTTCTTAGCACAGAGCTTCATAAGTTAGGTAGAATACTGCACACCACAGCAGTAGATCTACGCATAGAGATTTCTCTTTTCTTCAGTTCCCAACAATCACAGTTTTAGGTCTCAACAACATAACCATTTGTTGGGACAGGGGAAGACCCATGGTTCAACGCTTCAACAATGCACCAACAAAACCCCAACTACCGACCCTTTCAACAACATCTGTGAAGTAGATGAAGTCTCACCCGAGGTAGAGGCAGGGGGGTTGTAGGACTCAAGTGTCTACAACCTAGCTGGGACACAGATCTATGATCAGAGTACTTAGAAGAGCACTTAGCAATTAACATTCAATAGTATTTATCCTTATCCACATCACAGGTAAAAACCCTAATTACAGAAAAACGCAGTATTCATCAAGGTCTAATCACATCTAACCATTCAACACATAGCATCAAAATATATCTAACCTTCATTCATGTCATTAAGTACTTAGCTACTACATCAGATGCATCTAACATACATAAATATTACAACACTAAGCATAAATGACATCAGTAACATAACAACCACATTGCACAAAGAAACCACAACACAGGATATACATGGTTCACGCCAGTGTGGGGCTACGTCCACCAACTCTTCTTCTTCTTCTTTATTATCTTCTTCCAATCTTCTTACATGCATAGAGCCACAAAACCAACTCCGCATAGGACAGGAGATTTGCATGCACCTCGCCAGATCCTCCTTCCTCGATCTTGGCACAACATAGAGCCTTCTTACAATCATTTTCCCTTAGCCCTGCAAGTCTCAACACAATCTTGCACAAAGCCAACTATTCATGCACTAAGCTGATCATTAACTAGTTTCCTCTTACATTGCCTAGCTTTATGTTTATACATTAAAAAAGGGGCCTAAACATGGGTAAAACCCATGGGACAACATCCCATACACGTTACATAAACTCTAAACCCAAAAATACCATAGAAGGGGGTGAGATCCCGCGATCTCCGCTTCGCCTAGGCGCTTCGTCTTCGACCAGCCTGTCGAAGTCCCAAAAATGGTTAAACATAACCAAGGTTCTCCAAAACTTGGTCAAGGGCCAACACTCAGTGTGTATGGGTTGTCTTGGGAGTGACTAGCCATGCATGTGGGCCGTTTTGAATTTATAGGATGTCTGAGATATTATGTGAAATATATATTCATCCATTAATTCTTCAAGACCTCCTTCTAGCGGCGATTCTGTTGATGGGGCCTAAATCCCTTTAATTCAACAGTAGGAACCAAACCTACCACAAAGGCCCAATTAGGCTCTACAACGTTTAATGGTGGAATGGTTCTCCAGATCTTGAGATCCAACTAATTAATCAATGGGATTTACTTTTTCTTGTGAAGGCCTTTCTCCTCCAGTTCAAACGTTCTCTTTTTTGTGTTTTTCTCTTAGATAGGACTGATATAAGATAAAGCTAGTATACAAAAACTGGGTAACAAAGTGGGAACAAACTAAACTATTGGAGAAGAGGCTGAGCTTGGGATAACCATTTACTCTAGCATGTAGGAAATGATCGTATACCACAGGCCTAATACTAATACGTTAACCATGTGAATATTCCAATTACTGACTAAGATACAAATTATCAGAAGAAAACATACATGTGATAAACGACGACAAGAAAAATAATTCACTCAACTCTAATCATCAATCACATAATAACACAGATTCATTTTCATCATTAAAGAAATAATTGTAAAACATTGCATTAGATAACTTATCAATATATTTAATATCTCTTACTCATTATTGCATCCATTCATGAGACAAAATAGGAAATAGTTCTTCTCCACATCCAATCATACACGCATTTGATGAAAACATAAACTTGTCTCTGGTCCAAAAGGACTTCTCCATTAAAGGAAGCTCCGAAATACTTATTAACAAAACCAAAGATGAGGGTTTCTTTCAACAACCATCGACCTCTAACTAATCAGTCAATGCCCTTATTTATAACATAAAATTAACTAAAAATAACAACTAAAGTGCAGATAAGAAAAACAAAATTCACCACATGGCATTCTCTCCTATGAGTTTTTCTGTGAGTAATCTCAAGATATCACTTAAGAGGGTGAATCCTCTCATACTCCGACCACTTGATGAACATATCCTTGCAGATGTTGGCATATGGGAATCTATTTTGTTCCATTGGGGCCGAGTAAATCTCTCTGATCTCTATCGCATGTGCCTGATACTTGACTATATTAACACTTAACTATTATAGCATAGCCCGAGCTTTGATCGGGTGTTCCATAAACTGTCACACCTGACCTTGCGTCATGTTTGTCACCTTTTCTATTTCTTCGACCCATAATGAGTCTTTCTTGGTGTGCTATTTGACTATGTCTCACAATTTGACAAAGTCGTCGGGCATGCCAAACTCAAGGAGTCTGATATCCTTCATTGCCTTATTTATTTTGACCCAGAGCTTCTTTCACTCGACCCATTTTCTTGAATCTCCTGATGAGGTTCCCGCACCATGTTTTCCCAATACTCGGAGGCATATTTCCTGCAATAAAAAAAAATCCTTTAGAGTATTCGTATAGAGCAACACTGGGTAAAATATATGTATGAAGTGTAAGCATAAAAAATCCAAACTGGTACATACCTGTGAAGCTTGCTAAACCTGGTTATTTGATACTCATGGGATCTCTGCAACTTTCAAATTCCTTGCTTCTCTTTTGTTAGTGCTGTCATTTTTCTCTAGTTAGGGTGGGTCTTAGTCGGGTTACGTATGTGTGCCACAACATGAAATATCGGGTACAAAATAACATGAGAGTCTAAGTCTAGCCAGTGGCCGGTTGGCCCTTGGAGTTGGGAAAGGATGTCAAAGTTAAACATGTGTTAAGAGTATGAGTCTGTTCCAAAAGAGTCGGGTCCTGTCATACAGGAAGTTGTTAGGTGCCTCAAATCGAGGAGAATTGTTTAAACAAAAGTCGCGTTGGAAAGTGAAATCACCATCATCAACTCATCATGAAGGATGGAAGGATGAAAAATCACGACGCTTGTATCACATACGCCCTGCAACTCCTATCGGTTGTACCTCGCATGCCCTAGAATGTACTTGTCCCATGGATGTGCCACATAAAATCTTCATTTCACTTCAAAACATCCAGTCACCATGAATTCAATGTTCCCTGGCACGTTTCCACCTATTGTCCACTCTGTTATAAATTTTGGATGTTCTGCATGCATTCTACTCACCAACTGAGCTTATGCACTATTGGTAGTTCATCTCATGAGCCCAGATTGATCAAGTTTTCTGCCTCGGTCCCTTGCTAAGTTCCCCGCGCATAAGAAAGATATGTGTTGCACCATGGGAACCCCTCAAAACATAAGAAAGGGAACAAAAAGCAGCATAAGTGCTAGGCATTAATCCCAAAGCGGTTGGGATTCATTCTTACTCACAGTGGCCATCCCCAAGGTTTCAAAGGGAGGTTCCTACCTGTGTGCAGAAATGATGATATCACACCATGTGAAGAGCGAAGTGGAAGAAGTTGCGCCGGAAGGAAGGACGTCGAAAGACATGCCTTCCCAACAACAGATACCCTGGATAAGGGGCAGGCCAATGAAGAACAAGGAAGCTAGGGAAACCCAATTCCTAAGTGAGCCGTGTGCAAGATCAGCTGCCGAGGAATTACTTATACACGCTATTCGACTAGATCCTATCGAAGGCACAATTTAGGAAAGCAGGAGCAGAACGAGGAGAACAAATGCCATGGGAACTGATGTTCGAGAGCCGATTCAACAGTTGAAACCGACACAACTCGCCATTGCCGAACTCTACCAAGAAAACAGAGAATTAAGGCGACAATTGGCAGCAAAGACCCTTGAGGTGTCAACATCACAAGGCTATGAAGGGAATGTGACATGGCTCAAGAGACAGCTCCGGGAAGCACAACATACAATCATGTAGTTGCGTGAATCACAAAGGACGTCGGAAAAGGAAGGCAACGACACATTACCACCCCTATGACGAGACATGTTGATGACTGAACTAAGAAAAATGGTTATGATGTGTCCATACACAGTTGCTTTCTATTTTGGGAAAGAGGTCATACGAAAGGCCATTGATTAGAGGAAGGCTCATTTCCTAGATTCTAAGGATAGTAGCTAGAGAGCAGGGCAACCCAAGCAATGCCTTCGCCTATATATTTCATGTTTTTTCAAAGTAAACCAGGTTGGTTGGCCAAATAGTGTAGAGAGCATCTATTGTATGTGATTTGAGCTCGATCAAATCCAATGCAAAATTCTTTCGATGAAAGGGTTCTAGTTGTAGTAGTTGGATGTATTGTTTCCTTTCTTTGCATATGTATTTCCTATGTCCTTAGTCCATATCTTTTCATGTATGATTAGGAACATATTTTCGAGCCTAGGATTCATTGCACAGTGCCCCTTATTCACATCATTCAGACAAAGTGTATTTCCTCCAAGTTAACTCTGAATTCACCCTCAGTGGCGTTCTTAGTTGCTTTATGTTTTTTTCTCCCCGCCACATGACGATCTTACACTGAAGACTGTTACTCGCCTAGCCGACAAGGTATCGGGGGTCGACGACCCAAGACAAACCTATCACTAGTTTTCATGTGGATTAGCTTCCTCAAAACTCTTGATGCCGAAAAGTTTCGGAAGTTGGCGATCAGAGAAAAGATTTTAGCGTGGTCTGAATGTTCGTCACGATTTGGTCTTCTCCGATTTTTCTAAGCGCGTTGGGTATCGACTATCGGTGATATCATTTTTTTCTTCGTTAATGTTTACTCTCTTTACTTTTTACCGGGGCCAAAGGGGATCGATTATCGACAATATCCTTGTGTGATGCTTGTCGCGAAAGAAATATTTCTTTTGTTGATGCCGGTGAAGATCGAAGCTCGACAACTGCATTTTTTCGAGTGATTTTCTTTCATCTTTTAATTCCTTCTGATGTCGAATTTGGGCGCATCGGGTGAAATGTTTTGGCTGCTGATTTTTTTTATTTAAAAGTCAAGCTTTTTAAGTCATGTGTTTTCATATATTCAAGCAAAATTTGAAAGACTTAATGAGAGTCAAGATGATAAGCAAAGGCAACATTTTTCACAATGAATTCAAATTAGACAGTGCAAAAGATCAAGTGGTACCCAAAAAGTAAAATTTTACATAGGATTTTTAGGGGGTGTTGAGTGCTCAACAAAACCATCCTACGAATCATATCAAAAAACAAGAGTGGAATCCTGAAGAGATCGCACAGTTACAACGACTTGATAATAAGTTTGTGTGGGTAGTATATTTCTAGTTAGACATCATTGTTGTAGGATTCATCACAGAATTTGCAGTAGATACAACAAAGTATTACAACGTGGAAGATCAAGAAGTCTTGAAGGGACCCCGAGGTAGGTACATCATATCATTATATACTTCTATTAAGATATTACTACATAACAAAGGAGTAATGACAACAGAGTCAGACAACTAAACTTCCCTATGTGCATAGGGGAAGGGAGGAAGCACTGATAGGAGAAGGAGAAATGGAGGGAGAAACAAATAAAGGAAAGAAGGAGGAGGCCTTAGACCCAATTATGATGGATGAAGACCATATCAAGTGGATCATGGAAACAGCTGGAAAAACATGCAGTGGAGTACCTTACCAATATAAGGTGAACACCAATAAGAGAGTCGTATCTGCGAGGGGGGGCTTGGCAAGTGATGAATAAGAGGTAGAAGATCTTCGGTCTATGGAACAGATTGAGGAAATCCTGCATGCGACATATGAGAGGAAGACGAGAGTTCCAAGAGAGGGAATAGAAGGCAACACTCCTATCCATATCAGTGTCAGTGTGGAACCCATAAACCCATGTGCGACTAATACACAAGGAAGAACACCACCATTTAGACAACCAAATTTTGAGAGAAGAAAGACAATAGGAAGTACATATACATAAGGAACAACAACCGGGGGAGCCAGTTCAAGAAGAATTAGTCAAGTATCTACACCATGCGAAGGTATTAGTTCAACATTCAGGATGGTAGGCCATGATCCCACCATCAAGTTACCAGAATTTAAAAGAGAGGCATCAAAGGACCCTAAGAAGCACTAGTTCATTTGTGAAAATATCTGGGAAGCAAAACAAATCACATATGAGGACACTAAAATTGGGAAGTTATCTATCACACTAAGAGATCATGAACTATATTGGTAGATGAGTTTAGCTACAAACAATCTTCTAGGGACAACCAGAACGATTGGAGATATCAAGAAGTTGTTGATAAATGAGTTCCAGAAGCCTAGTTCAGAGGATCAATACATGAACGAGATGATAGAGATTATACAGAAAATAGGAGAATATATATGGGATATTGACCATAGATTCAAATGATTGAAGGGAAAGATAAAGTATGTCATGACATATATGCAACATAGGGATGATTTTAAAGATGGAAATTTATTTTTAAATGTAGAAACCTTGGCGAATCTTACTAATCCTGCATATGCCAACTATAAATGTTTGGCGATATTTTTGTAAAAATATTCAAATTTCTAAGGATTTTATATAGTTTCTGTAAATTTTTGGCGATTTTTAAGGTAAAATAATTTTATCCTATAGAATTTGGGCGAATAATTTTTAAAATAGCGAATCTCATTTTTGGAAAAAGCATGGAAAATTAGCCCATGAGCGAAATTTAGCCCCTAAAATCGTCCATGCAACATAGGCACATGTTTGTTAATTCACTACTACCACACTTGAAATACCCTTTATGACAACAAAAGTTTCAAACTCAGGCAGAGGCTCTATAGGAAGCCCTACAACTGGAAGAGAACCAATATCAGAAGACAGATCCATCCATAGAGGAGCCGAAGGAGGATCTAAAGAACTTAACATTCCAGCTAAACCATAACAAATGTAAGGAAAAAAGAGAAGTCGCTTGGTGTAACACATGTAGGAAAGAAGGACACCATAAGAACGAATGTCCAACATTCACGCAGTACATGGAAACAAGAATGCCAAACCTGTTTCCAAGAGGAGGACTATGGTGTGAGATCTGTAAGAAATAGGGGCATGATCTATATCACTTCCCAATGATGTAGAAGTACTAGATAGTACCTAAGATATCATATTACAACTTTTGCAAGTCAGTAGGCCACGATGACAAAGATTGCATGACCATGGACCTGATCAGGGAAAGAACATTAGATTCTTACAGGGTGCACACATAAATGATGACCAGACAAGATGCATCATAGTTCAACCAAGTACCAACCCCGTATAACACTGTGCAATAGTAGTATAAAACTACACAACAACAATATAACACCGTGCAACCGTAATACAATACCACGCAACCACCCTATAATCCCCCATAGTATAACCAGGTGCCTCAGAACAATGCACCAAGAGGAGACCAATCTGGCTACAGAGGTGGAGGAAGAGCAAGAGGAGGCTTTGGAAGAGGTAGAGGACCAATGACATGGCATAATTTTCAACAACTGGGACACTATGCAAGAGAATGTCCACTTCCACCTGCGACGTGTATGTATTTTTTTGCATCGGATCATGACACAGAAGAATGTCCTACACTATTGGGAAAGATTCAGGAGAAGAGAAATCAAAACTATTAGAATGTTTAGTGGATTTTGGCAGAAGCATGGGATGAAGGAAGAAACATCAACATAGTTACGTGGGGAGGAGCTAAGACAAGAAACAATGTAGTAAGACAAGATCCAGCACAACACCAATGGGTGAAGAAGAATGTTGAACCAAGGAAACAATTTGATGCACAAAACAAAAAGGAGATATTCAAGAAGGCTAGACAAGAATTTGTAGAGCCAAACACTACATCAACATCAACTGCGCAACATACCCAGGAAGTACCAACATACGAGATGCCTCCATCCCCGGATCACATCAAAGAAGCAAAGCCCTTGGGACAAGTAAGTATGATTAGGGGTTTTTTGCAATCCTATGTTAAACTACTAAATGATCCATCATTTGTTAAATTGTTACAAAAGATACTAGAAAGATGTAGCATAAAGGTAGAAGGAAATCTAGAACAAAAACCAGTCAATCATCTACATACAAGGAGGAGAACAAGCAGAGAATTTAGACTGAACACCAACATTGGAGATTTCAATATGGGAGATATTATACTGGATTTAGGATCCGAAGTAGATGTAATACCCAAGAAGACATGACAATGTATGGGAGAGCCTGCATTAGGATATTCACCAGTTCAGCTAAAACTAAAAAATCACCACAGAGTGAGATCGGAAGA